>JAHWFP010007957.1:7606-52541 GCA_023313725.1 Lithobius niger | reverse complement strand
TCTTGCCTGAAGAGAATTATAATGTTGGAATTATCTCGAATAACTCTCTTGGGTATCCTGCTGTAAGTCTGACATAAATAAAAGATCGAGGCGTGCCTGCCGTAGGCAAAATAGCATTCGATTCTGTCTTGTTTCTCAATCATGAAATCGTCCAATAAAATTACCGTTTTGCCACATGGCAGTTCTTCTGGTGGTGGGATATCTTCGTTGTTGGAACAAAAGGTAGCTACGCCCGGACATATTTCCTCGAAAGCTCTCCTGAGATGGAAATATTTGTTTTGAAATAAAGACTTGGAGTACACACGCAGGCTGTCATAATTCAACCAACCTGGATTGCAAATGAAATTTATAACTAAATTGGTCTTTCCACAACTGGCAGGGCCGCAAATGATGCACCTTACGTCCTCTGGAAAATTCAGTAATTACCAGTCGATGGTCGCTTATTGACATCGGCTATGTCATAATTTAACACTTTCATCTTTCAGCTGCTTTAAGAAAAAAAATGGTATTTTGATAAATTCTCTGCAAAACTAGTATCTAAAATACCTTTTCATTCTCATTTTATAAATAAACAGAGATGTACTGCCTCAAATGCAAAAGAGTTACTGCCAATCTAAAATACCTTTTCATTCTCATTTTATAAATAAACAGAGATGTACTGCCTCAAATGCAAAAAGAGTTACAGCCAATCTAAAATAACTTTTCATTCTCATTTTATAAATAAACAGAGATGTACTGCCTCAAATGCAAAAGAGTTACAGCCAGTAAAAATGTCAATAAATAAACAGAGATGTACTGCCTCAAATGCAGAAGAGTTACAGCCAATCTAAAATACCTTTTCATTCTCATTTTATAAATAAACAGAGATGTACTGCCTCAAATGCAAAAGAGTTACAGCCAGTAAAAATGTCAGGCACGTTGTGACTAAGAATTATCGACAACTGCTGAAGGGCGAGTGTAAAGTGTGCGGCACGAGGAAAGCACAGTTTCAGAAGAGCAGAGGCTCTGGACAGACAAGTTGCGCGATAGACAACAGCACGATAGACAAGTTGCCGGTGAAACTTCACATTCCGGGATACAACTATTGCGGTCCGGGAACAAAACTGAACAAGAGATTGAACAGAGGCGACGCTGCCATCAATTCTCTGGATGAGGCCTGCAAACAGCACGACATCGAATACTCTGCCAAACCAGACTTGGAACGAAGGCACGAAGCTGATAGAAAGTTGGCCTCCGATGCAGTAAAAGTAGCAAAATCTAGCAAAACTAATCTGAAAGAGAAGTTGGCAGCAGCTGCCGTAGCCGCAGCTATGAAAACCAAAGTAAAGTTGGGAATGGGAATTAAAAAAAAAAGATCAAATGGAAACTTTAGTGGAGGAGCTACACAAGCCAGCTAGGCCAAACTTTCCGAGAAGGTGCGTTATTAGCTACGGGATAGGTGATTTAGTTCAAGCGGACCTGGTGGAGATGATACCTTACACGGAACAAAATGAAAATTGCAAATACTTGCTGACTGCCATCGATGTATTCTCTAAATACGCTTGAGCCGTCTCTGTGAAATCGAAGAACGCCGCGGATGTCACTGGCGCTTTTAATGAGATATTAAACATGATGTCTAATCCACTTAAAAGCCAACAAAGCGACGAAGGCAAGGAATACTATAATAAAGATTTCGCAGCACTAATGAAATGCCACAAAATAAACCACTATTCGACCAAGTCAGAAGTCAAGGCGAGCGTAGTAGAACGCCTAAATCGCACATTGAAGATACATGTGGAAACGGTTCACTCTGCGAGGTAACCACAAGTGGATAGACATTATAGATGGAATTGTCAAAGATTACAACGACAGAGTTCATTCTACCATTAAAATGAAACCATCCGAAGTAACTAAACGCGATGAACCGGAGATCAGAAACATATTGCTGAAAAAGAGCCCTTCCAAAAAGAAGAAGAATAGTTTCAAAGTCGGGGATTTAGTAAGAGTGACAACGGCAAAATCTGTATTCGACAAGGGATATTTGCAAAACTTTATCAACGAACTGTTCGAGGTGAGTGAAGTCAGAAAAACTCGACCGACTTGCTACAGGTTGGTCGACCAACTGGGTAGTAAAATCGAAGGCACTTTTTACGAGCAAGAGTTGCAGAAAACTAATGTGCCGGATCTGTTTTTAGTCGAAGAGATTATGAAGACTAAAAAAGTGGGAGGGAAAACTCGTTACCTCGTCAGGTGGAAAGGCTACGACGAGCGCTTGGACAGTTGGCTCGACTAAAAGCCAGTTGTTCTAAGAAAATAACAACAAAAATACCAAATTTTTCCTCTTTTTATTTATATTATTAAACTGAGACCAGGACGTTGAAATTATTACTGTTCATGTTATTTATATTATTAAACAGAATCATTCAGTTGGAGCGATGGAAAAAACAAACTTACCTGCGTTTACTGCGCTCAAACGTATCCTACCCGAGAAAGATTGATACAACACCTCGTAGAGACACACAGGAATAGTTACCCACCCGAGTGCGATTGCTTCGAGAGGGTGTTGGGCTGTACAGACGATCCCATCCTCTGTGAGCAAGGACTCGAACACAGAAAGTACACAAAAGCTGTGCAGGCTGTAGACCCGTTGTACCTTTTAATGTTGAGGCGAAGAGGTATAGTAGCTCTACTGTACGGTTGTCTCCGGCAATTGGTGACTTGCAGAGCTCAAATTGGATTAGGAGTGAGTTTCGTTCGAAATGGCCAAGAAATACCAACTGGATTTCAGTCCCGCTACTCCCCAATCTATAATCCATTAGATATTCCCAAGTTACTGGACGCAGCTTATGCTAAAATCAAATGTTCCATCGACGAATTCGCCAAAAGAGGGAGTGGTTGGGTGATAAATCGCTCCTACGAACTCACAATCCGAGTAGCAAAAATCGACCCGCTCAGACCGGGCTCTTACATTCCTCTGCCAGCAAAATTTAAAAAGAAGTGGAAGTGTGTAGTCAATGTTCAAAATTTCACAGACCACAAGTGCTTCTTGTATTCAACTCTGGCTGCCAAACACAAATTAAGCATGGTGAATCCGAAAGAATACGAAATATATGTGAGAACGGTAGATTGTTCGATGCTGGACTTTCCAACGCGGCTGGATCACATAGACGCATTCAAGATGGCCAACAATCATTTATCGATCAATGTGATTGCTTATACCAAAGAGAACGGCTTGCATCCCCTTCGTGTGAGCACGAATTTTAAAGGCCAACCCGTAGATCTTCTTTTAATTACCGACGAGTTGACAAATTTTCACTACTGCGCCATCGTGGATTGTGACCAATTTCTCCGACACCAGGGATCGGGAAGCAACCCGAAATATTACTGTCGAAATTGTTTCGCCGCTTATGGAAAGGCAACGCTGAGAGACAAACACAAACTGGACTGTACAAGAACCAATCCGTCACCTCAAGCGCTCAAATTCTTAAAACCGGGCGAAAACATTTTGCAGTTTGAAGCTTTCAATAGAAGAAATGAGAAATGTTCACCCCAAAATCATATACGCCGATTTCGAGTGCCTTCTGAAACCCGTTCCTTCCTCTAACAGCTCCGGGAAGAAAATCAACTGCCATCAACCTTGCAGCTTCGGCTACGTCGCGGTGGGGTCTGGAAACTTTCAAAAAGCTGCTTATAACCTGGGAGAGGATGCCGTTGAACAATTCCTCGATCAGTTGGTAACTAAAGCGCATGAGTACGACGAAACATTAAAAAGAGTCAAACCACTATGCCTCACTCCGGTCCAAGAGGCTGATTTTAACCACGCTGTAGACTGCATCTACTGCAAGAAGCCATTCGGTTCAAAAGACGACAAAGTCCGGGATCACTGCCACGTTACCGGCCAGTACAGAGGAGCTTCTCACTCGAGTTGTAATCTGAATGCCCGAGAGCGCACCACGATCCCCGTGGTATTTCACTGCCTCGAAGCTTACGATATGCATCTATTGGTAAGAGCGGTGCACAAGTTTCCGAAAAAAGTAGAAGTCCTGGCGAGAAATACGGAAAGGTTCATGAGCATGACCATCACCGTTGAAACGGGATGGGATGAAAAGAAAAAAAAGAAAAGGTACATTCGGCTTAAGTTCGTAGACAGCTATAATTTTCTCTCCCCTTCGCTGAAAACTCTGGCGGAGAGACATAAACGAGATTACGAGTTTAGGACGGTGAGGCTGTTCTTGAAAGCTGGTGGGAAGGACAAATGGTGCCTTCCCAACGTCCAGGAAGAGACTGCCGTGGATCTGTTAACCCGTAAGGGTTACTACCCATACGAACACGTTTCCAGCATGAGTGTGTTCGAAGAGCAGTCTTTACCACCGAAAGAATACTTTTATTCTAAACTCAAAGAAGAAGGCCTACCTGACGAACAATACGATCACGCCAAAAAGATTTGGAGTATGCTGAAAATCAAAAAGTTTTCCCCTTACCACGAAATGTATCAGCTAACCGACTAACCTAAAATTGCTTTTGGCAGACATTTTCGAAGAATTCCGCAGGATCTGCTTTCGAGACCACGACATAGATCCGTGCTATTACGTCTCCACCCCAGGGTTTAGCTGGGCGGCAGCTCTAAAGATGACCAAGGCCGAACTGGAACTATTTACTCACGATAGCAAACATAACTTCATCTTGTCGGGAATACGGGGTGGAGTTAGCTTCATTAGTCGAAGGTTCGCGAAGGCCAACAACCCGTACATTCCCGAAACGTACGATTCAACAAAACCTAACAAGTATATCATCGATTGGGACCTCAACAACGCTTACGGCTGGGCCATGAGCCAGCTGCTGCCTTACAACGGCTTTAGGTATTTGACTAAAGATGAGACTCGAGCTTTCGACGTGACTAAGATAGCAGACACGTCGTCGGTAGGATACATTCTGGAAGTAGATCTGGACTACCCGAACAAACTTCACGAGCTCCACAACGACTACCCGCTTGCTCCTGAAAAATTTGAAATAAGAGAAGAATTAGTTTCAGACTATTCGAAATCTTTGTTGCGAGGAAAACCAGTGAAACCTGTCGTGAAGTTAGTGGCCAACCTACTGAGGAAGATGCGTTACGTAATTCACTGCCGTAACCTAAAATTCTATCTCGAACACGGCTTGGTCCTTCGTCACATCAGGAGGGTGCTGAGTTTCAATCAGAAGCCCTGGTTGAAACAATATATAGACTTTCATGTGGCAAAACGAAAGCAATCGAAGACGGCGTCTGAAGGGGAATTTCACAAGTTGTGTCCTAATTCGGTGTTTGGGAAGACGATTGAACAGAAACAGAAAAGACTGAAAGTCAAGCTATGCACCGACAGCAAGCGAGCCATCAAATATTCCACCCAACCCAACGCCGATTCGTTTCGGATATTGCACGAAAACCTGGTTCAGATCAACTCAAAAGTAAGCAAGGTGACGTGCGATCTTCCAACCTACTCGGGGTTCGCCATACTAGAGTTGTCCAAACTCCTTTTCTACGAATTTCACTACCGATACATACGTCCCCAATATGGAGATCGAGCAAGACTGCTGTTCACAGACACGAACTTGCTGTGCTATTGCATCAAAACCGAAGACGTGTACGCGGACATGGCTAAAAACATGAGTAGATTCGACACTAGTAACTACGATCCTCAACACCCACTGTTCTGCAACGTCAACAAGCAAGTGTTGGGAAAGATGAAAGATGCCACGAAGGGAGTACCGATAAAAGAGTTTGTGGGGTTGAGTGGTGTATTCGCTCGTGACCTACCAAAGCGAAATGAAAAAAGCGAAGGGAATTTCCAAGAGATTCGCGGAAAAACACTTAAGCCACGAAGATTACGGGGGGGGGGGGGGGGGGGTATTGAGGCTTAATGGCGCGTCGACAACTTGGTCATTAGCGCCAACCTCAGTCACAGTGCAGTGGTCCGGGTTGCCACTGCACCACACATTACAGAGATGTTATTCAAACCCCTAATCTAAATCTTGTAAGATTACAGGGCGACTCTCCATTCTAATCAGGAACAAAGAGGGAGTTGGTACAAGATCGCCAGTAACAGCCATCACCAGCTGGCCACGACCGTGGTGAATAAATCCCTACTGTCGGCCTACGACGACAAGAGATTCCTCGTAAACGAAGTAGAAACTTTTGCAATCGGACATCGTGGCATCAATTATATTTCTTACCATGAGGATGATGACTACGATGGAAATCGTAGTCTTCATAATTTGCTCATGGAGTCTCTATCCGATGACAATGACGGAGTATGGACAGGTATGTCCGACGGTATAATCAGCGATGAAGAGGCGGAAACTCGGTGGAACGGCGATGAAGTGGAACAGAGGCTGAAAGAAGTTGAAAATGTCGAGGTTCGAGAAGCCGAGATGAGGAAATTGCGGATGAAGGAGAGTAGGCAGTTGAAAGTGCAAAATCCAGAAGAGTGGAAGAAGAGAGCCAGGGATAAACAAAGACGGTTAGATAGGGATAGGCACGCCACACTAACTCCTATCCAGAAAAAGAACAAGCTGCGGAAAAAGACCGACGTGCGAGAATGACTGAAGAAGAGAAAATAGTGTTCAGGGAAAAAGGAAGGTTGGCTCAAAGAGAGCGAAGAGAAGAAAAAGAAACGAATGGCTCGGTGATTTGTTGCTTGTAATAATGTTTGTTGAATAAAATATAAATATATATTTTTTTTATTAAAGAATAAACTCTAAGATACATTCTTATCATGGACGCCACTAGCGGTTATTTTATGCTGAGTAAATACCTCAATGTCACGATTGAAAGCGGACCGACTCTCGTTTTTAACAAACAGGCAGGGCTTACCACAGAGTTGAGACTCAACTCGTTGGAATGGACTTACCTATATCGACTGGGTGAAAAGATCAACGATCTGTACTCAATCAGTGAAGGGAGAAATTGCAGTCCAAGGACGAAGAAGAAAATAGGTTCGCCTGGAAAGGTTGGGAAAGCACGGACGAGGGTCTATGGAAAAGCGTTACGGATCCCACTTCGAAACAGGTCTTCGAGCCGTTCATCGAAATAGCCGAAGAAGTGTTAATCGAGCAATTGGAGCTAACTGTACACGAAAAACATATGTTGGCAATAATGTTGGAACTGTCCAAACTCGACAGCAGAAACAAAATGAAATTCTTGTTGGATTTTAAAATGAAAACGCTTCGTGTCGGAGAGGAGAAAAGAATCAGAGTACGATTTACGAATGACGACACGCCAAGTGCACTTTGTGGAATACGACCCTAAAACAACGGCGGTGGTTACCTTGTTACAACTTTCGTTTACGGAATGGTCCGAGCTCTACAAACACTTTGCGAGCATCGATAAACTCATGGGAAAAGTTTCCGAAGACGAATAAACATTTCTCCATTCAGACTGCCTACCGGCAGCAGTACGACCGACCGGTAAAAAAAAAAAAAAATTTTTCATTCACGATGACTACAGCCCCTTGTAGGTAGGTATCATCTATTTCGAAAAGGTTTTCGTTGAAGGCAGACCCGGTATTGTAGTAGGTCTGTTTGGGTGGCGGAGCTTCGATAACAATGGAATACAATAGTTTTTGTGGCCAGTCCGTCGTCCTAGTACTTTGCATCTACAAAGGGGCAAAGGGCAAAAATAAATTTAACAATGTGAAAATACAGCACTATACAATTCGCATCAGAAGGACTTCTCTCCAGAATGAATTTGATTGTGTACCTCTAGCAGTTCGCTCCGTGTAAATGTAGCCTTACAACAGTCTCATTTAAACAGCTTTTCTCCGGAAAGAAACCGATTGTGCAGCATTAGGCAAAAGTTTTCAAAGATGCGAAACAGCAGTCGCATTTAAAGGGTTTCACAACATAAAGAATTCGAATGAGCTACTTCTTTCCTGGATGAATACAATAGTGTGTCTGAAAAGTTTCTCTTCGTGTAAATAACACTTGTGAGCAAAGCCTGTCCACACTCTATACATTTAAACGGCTTCTTCCAACTGTGTACCATTGCATGCAGTGGTAAATCACTCTTCTTGTAAAATGCTTTTCCATATTTAACACATTTAAACAGTTTCTTTCCATGGTGTATACCTGTGTGTCGCGTTAAATAAAACTTGCTCATAAAAGCCTTCCCACACTCGCTACATTTAAATGGTTTCTTCCTAGCATCTGCAATTTCGTGCTTCGTCAAACTAGACTTGTGCGTAAAAGCCTTTCCACACTCACCATAATCAAAAGATTTCTATCCATTGTGTGAAGTGCAAACCACTTCACAAATTCTCCAGCAGCCAAAAGCGTTGTGCTTAATGGTGGTGACAAGTATTCGTCACTCTCAGTCATTGCATTAGCGATGACGCCATCATCGTGCATCATACGAAACCCATCATCACTCGTTACGTCCATTAATGATATCCTGAAAAATCTTCAACAACGTAGAGGATTCATTTACTTGATTTATAAAGCAAACTTTTTCACAATACTCTTCCCCGAGAAAATTTCAAAGGGACACAACATCGGACCTGGAGCATCGGGCGCAGCTCGTACACGGAGAGGAAGGATCATTGGGCAGCACTCGTGTGAATGGAGCTCAAGCTGGCATGGTCATCAGCTTCAGAAAGAGTTTCATGAAAACGCTGACACATAATCGGAATTTTTTCTTTTGAACCCTGACTTAAAAACAACATTCTATGCGCCAAGAAAAAAACATTCACGTGCTCCTGAGAACCACTTTATTAACTCGTGCGTAACTAATGTATGCCTAAAAACAAGATTTATATTTTACTAAATGTAAAGGCTGGCGAATTCGGGAACTAGATTTATTAGTGAGCGGATTTGTGGATTACATATGAATGCTTCGCTCATGTTGTCTCAAGTATATTTGTAACATACTTCACATTTACATTGTCTGTCATCAGTATGTACAGGCGCATGTCTTAGTAGTTATCCTTTTTACAAACGTGGGAAGGGTCCCGATTGGACCCGGAGGGGTGCATACACCAATAAGACCATCTAAATCAATTTTAAAAAATGTTGTAATTGCACTTTCAGGTGATGTTAATAAATAACGTCAGCAAAAAGCTTTTCCACACTTGCTACATTCAAACGGTTTCTTTCCACAGGTTAGAATTGTGTGCGGCATTAAATGAGACTTGTGCGCAAGACCTTTCCTCATTCGTGACATTCATACGTTTTCTTTCCACTGTGTACAAGTGCACGCGCCGTAAAAGTACACCTTCCAGCCTGTACACCTTCCAGCTGTACACGTTTACGTAAAGCTAGTAGTCATAGTTAGTAGTTGTTTTACCTAGCTGAAATGTCCCTCTCTCCTTCTGGTGCTATGGCTAATGCTGGGGGCATGTCAAACGAGTACAGTAGTCATAGTGGTAGTTTAAAGCAGCGATTATACCAAAGACACCATACATGCAAAAAGTTCCTAACCATCTGGTAACCAGAACCACGCTGTCGGTGTAAGCTCGAAAAATGAAGACTTTTTTTCTATTTTGATGCCAGACTTTGAATCCCTCTATGTGTTGCTGGTACTCTTTTGTCTCCAGATTAAGAAGCCCCCCCCCCTTCTCTCCCCCTCCCAGTTGATACTCATTTTCCATGATTAGGAAATCACAGCGTGCATCTCTTTCCCCCCCCCCCACCCCGCGCTCCCATTATTTCCGACCCCGAAGTACCATAACAACGTAAAAAGTTGCTTCTTAAGCTGTGTATTACTTAGGCTTGTGAGATTTATACTGATTTATATATTTATTATCAAGGCACTTTACAATTTTCTTTTTGGGTTTGCTGTTTGAAATTTAAATTTTACAAATGTAAAAATTTGCAGGAAGAGAAATGCTGAAATTCACTATCAGATATGTTGAGCATCAATTTCTGTAAGCAAAATGTTGTTACCGATGTCTATAATTGTAGAATACACTTTAATTGAATGTAGTCTCATTAAAAACTGCAAAAATTATCATTCTTTTTTTCGAAGTTAGAAAGCAAAAAATCGGTCGTTTACCATTAGCGGCAGGCAGTGGTCGAACCATTTGACTGGGCGCCGCCATCTTGGACTAGTTGAAAAGCGGTAATTCTTCACTATCCGGATCTCTAAAAATATTTTCTCGATGGCCATTCGTCATGCGCCAATCAGACGAAATGTAGTAGACTGTTTTTCACTGTTTCTAACTGCCAAAGCATTTGAAGATCGTGTTTCCTCATTGGCCAGTAAGCATGTGTCAGGCTCTCATAGGCTGACCGTCATTTCAACACGGCCGCCTTTGTTCCCTTCAGATTTCACGAAGGTGCTTGTCTTGTGCTTCATTAGTCGTTAAAAATCACGAGAGAAATTAAGTTTCACAATAATAAAAAATTAAAAGAGCTACAACGCAATACTAAAACTGACAAGAAGCTTATAAACCTTCATACTATCGCTTATCAGGTGAGAACAACGCTAAGTAGCTAACTAATGCTGACTTTCGGACGCGTTTTGTCAAAACGGAGATTTTAAATTTTATTTTTAGTTCGTTACCGCCCGTAGTTAGAAAAAAATTATTCTCCAAAACTATTACAGCCATTTATTTGATTTTTTCTGTGCACTTTATTGAATATCTATTGCATGCAAGCAGTAAGTTTCAAATCATCTCCGTTGCTTTTTGCAAAAATAAATATTTTGTTAGTGCCTAATTAAAAAACCTACACAAGTTCATGGGCTGCGATAATTTTTTCCCCCTTTTCTCGGTGATTTTGTAGGCTGGATTACCATTTTGTCGGGTAACCTGGTTACCGAACTTTTTGCATACATGAAAGGCGCCATCCTCTACCAGATTTCTGAAGCCTGTCGAAGCTTCAAGGTTCTCAAAGTCCTACGGCTTTATTATATAGGATTACATACATATAGGATTGGCTTAATACAGGCACCACTCTTTCCACTTAGCTATTGTAATTGGCTTTTAGTTGTTTTCATGAAAATCAACATTTTTTCTCCAAAATTTATATTTAAATCTTTTTTTTAATTTTTCAAATTATGCGTTGAGAAAATGGATTTTTTTTTGCGATTGCACACTTTAATTTTTTGTTTCAGTAAACAGAATACATTCCTCTTCTCCAGGAATGTAGTTGAAATTCTCTATAGAAAAAAGTTGTGAATATTGCATTATCGCAAACTGCAGAAAGAGCGTGCCCGTAGATTGGTATACGTGATAAGACTTCACTTTGTTAACTTCAGATGTCTTCTTAATACATGGATTTCTTAATCCTATCAGTAACATCGGTTCGAAATGTCAACTGCGTATCCTCTTAAACTCTGACACCAGGTTCTTCACCACTCAGTTGTGCTTTCTTCGCTTCTCATGATTTCCAGGGAAGCATACTTTTAGTACTTGAACTTTTCTGTATGTTTGTGTGGGTGTACTCCCTGGCACTGAAGGGGTTAACAGGTAAAAGCACACAGATCGCACATGTACATCAAACATTGTATATGCACCACACCAAAGCAATACCAGTATTCTACCCATATGATGATGGTACTTTTAAAATATTCTATTTTAACTTTACTGCTAAGATTACCTGGATTTCTTTGTTTGATACAGTGCCCACTTCTGGAAAGGAGCCATTTTCCAACTGCTGTTCTGACAACCACGTTAAGGATTGGTTGATCACCTGGTCATCAATGGTGATATACGGCTTAGCCAGGGAAAACGACTTACAAACAAACGCAGTCAACCTATATGTAAAATAAAAAAAAAATTGTTCACAAAAAGAATATAGTATCGGATTAGTTTAGTTAAGAGTGCCGTAAATCAACCCTGTGAATTATGACTCGGCCGCATTGGTACTATCGGCATAGGATCTGTATGGGCTAGCAGTTTTGGTAAACTATCGGGTTTTGAGAGAACTTCCCCAAAAATTCGCCGTTTTAATGTTCCAATCCACCATTCGAACCATTATTTTCGAGAACGTTCCAGTGGTGGTAATTTCAAACTGATAACTTCAGTCATTCTGGAGATATTCAGCAAAAATGATATTTTGCCGACCCTCTGCCCGGCCAGCTGAAAATCGTTTGTGTTGCCTGGAGGAAACATACATTACCTGTGTTTATTTGCATTCTTTTCCGTAGGACGCTTCTCTCTGAAGGTGATAAAAGTTGTCACTAGATGGCCAGCTGCATAACCCGGTCTGCGCATGCGCATCCCCTCTTATAAAAGCATTCAGGCGAGGCCGCCTGCCATCTTTTCTCCCTCTCGGTATGTCAGGTGGTGACTCAAGAGGGGAGGTAGGGATGGTACAGGTGACGTATGTTTCCTCCAGGCAATAGAAACGATTTTCAGCCGGCCGGGTAGAAGGCCGGCAAAATACCGTTTCTAGTTGCCCTTCGGAAACATAGATTACCTGCGTTTATTTGCATACACAGTTGACCTCGTCAGTTATGGAGGCGGGCTCTACCTGACGGGTTCCCTAGGGTTATGAGCTGGCTTCCCCCCAAAAATCGGAGGTTTTCATACTTTATTGAAAACATAACAGGAATTTGGATCCCGTAAAAATTGGTAGCCCTGAAAAGGACCGTTGGTTTAGAGATGAATCTTGCTTCTGCTTCAGGACATCTGCTTCATGATGTCTGCCTCAAGACATCGGGTGTTTTCAGTGCTTAAGGGGGTTGAATGACACGTCTGGCTGCGACGATGGGTCCCTGACGGTGTAATACGTTTTCTTGTTTCGTCAATATCCCTGAAGTAATGGCTGGTGTAGACGGATTGACTTCTCCATGAGGCGGCTTCCATGATATCCGTAATGGCGATGTTGTTGTGGAAGACCCAGGATGCGGAGGTCGCCCTTCGCTCATGCGTCGATGCCCTTATGTTGATGTCTGGGTGTTCATTGCAGTTATCTTCATAGGCGCTGTTGATGACCGCTTTTATCCAAGAGGCGACCATCGTTGCCGATGTCACGCCGAAGGAGGTCGCAAAGGGAAGGAAGAGTTTGTTTCGTCCCTTGTGGAATTCCAGATTTTCTGTCCTTTTGATGTAGTAGCGAAGGGCTCGTACTGGACAGAGTAGCCTCTCGGGTTCATCGCCAATGATGTTTTTGAGTGCAGGGATGACGAACGGTTTGGAAGGTTTGCAGGCTTTTTGGGTTTGGGCCCGAAATGATGTGCGTGGTTTGAGTTGAATGGCCGAAAAATTGTCATGGAAGAAGTAAAAGTTAGGTTCAATGGAGAGTGCTTGCATTTCGCTGCTTCATTGTCCTGTGGCCAGAGTCATGAGGAAGACGGTTTTCCTAGTAAGGAAGTTTAGGTCAGAATGTTGGATTGGCTCAGGGTGGTTTAAGTAAAGATTCCAGCACTATGGAGAGTCCCCAATCTGGGAAGGAGTGGCAAATGGATGGTCGTTCGATTTCAAAGGATTTAATTAGTTTCGAGATGCGGAAATCGTCTAGAAGATGGCAGTTCCCGGCTGCTTTAAATACTGAATTAAGGGCTGATCTGAAGACCATGATCATTGTTGATCCTTTCAAGCTTTGGTTGAAGAGGACATTGAAGAAGTTAGGAGGTCTGGTATGGGGGATTGATTGGATCAACCTTCCTCCTGATGCGCCAATGAAGCCATCGTTTCTTGTGATTGTCATAAATTCTGTTGGTTGACTGTCTGATAGCCTTGCTTGCAATGCGTGTGGCGTAGCTGTACCATAAGAATTCCTGTCTCTTCGAAGAGTTTTTATGATAGTAGCCACCCGTGTAGGTGTAGGGAGTGGGTGTGTTGGTGAAATTGGGTCCCTTTCTGTTGCGATAGTAGTTCTGGAAGGTCTGGCAGACCTACAAGATTTAGCAGTTGAGAGAACCACGGAGCTGATGGCCAATTCGGTGCGATCAATAGAAAAATTCCTGCGTCTTCATGATCTTTTGAAGGACTGTTGGGAGCAATTTGAAGGGTGGAAACAGGCAGGCATTGGAACGTCCATGGGAACGTCCATGGGAACGTTAAAGCATCTACTCTCCAGGCTTGACTGTTCGGAAGAGGGGCTGATGAATTGGGGAAGTTTGGCATTGTGCCTCGTGGCAAAGAGGCCTACCATTGGTGTCCTCCATGCGCTGAACAGAGATTCGCAAACGGATTTCTTTAGAGACAATTTTCCTGTTGGGGGTGCCCGGCGTGAGAGGGAGTCGGCAAATGTGGAGCAGTAGGATTGTTGTTTTTAGCGACCTGCCTACTTGGAAGATCTCCGAGGTTGTCCGATGTAGTTGACGTGAGTGCGTGCCGCTTTCTTTCCGTATGTAGGCAACTGCGGTCGTGTAGTCTGTGTGGATTTGAATTATGTTCAGAGAGACTTGTTGGCGGAAGTGGTTGAGGGCTTCCCATATGGCTTTTAGCTCCTGTGTGTTAATGTAATCGTAGTTGCTCTCCGTCCATGTCCTGGAGGCTTCTTGGTCTTGGATGTGGGCACCCTACCCCTGTAGGGACGCATCTGTGAATCGGTGGAGATTTGGTTGGGGTTCGTGGAGAGGTACCAATGTCGACAGCGTTGTTGCGTCGGACCACCAGAGTAGTGTGTCGAGCGGGAAAGAGAGCTCCGCCGGTTTTGAAATTTTTTTGTCGCGTTGCTTCTCCAATGGTTTATGCGGGAGTGGTGAAGAAGTCTTGTCATCCATCTCCCGTAGAGGACAAGATTTGCCATGGAGTCCAGTTTTCCAATTAAGGAGTTTAGTTCTGCGATGTTGTGATGGGGTTTGGCTCGAAAGGTTCAGCAAGTTTGAAGGACGTCCTGAATCCTTTCCGTGGAAGGAGAGATTGTTGCAGATTTTAGATTGAAGCGAGCTCCGAGGAAGGTGAATGATTGGCATGGAGACAGTCTTGATTTTGGTAGGTTTATACCGAAGCCAAGTTGCGAGAGCAAGTTGATGGTGAAGTCTCGTTTAAGGGTCAGTTGGTCGAAAGCTTCGTCGTTTAGAATCCAGTCGTCCAGGTAAGCGCTTGCCGAGACTTGGTTTTGATGAAGGTGAGCGAGGACTGGTTTTAGTACCGTTGTGAAAATTCTCTTTCTCGTCCTGGTTGCTGCTCGGTGTTCTGTAGAAGTAGTACCTAAGGGCCTGACTGGGCAGTGCGTCCTTTCGGTTATTTCTCTTCCCAGAATGGTGCTTAATGCCAGAATAGTGATTGGTTTTGCCCACTCTTCAGGCTTTTGGATTTTAGCCCTGAAACCAGGGTTGTATATCATCATAACTTGCGACCATCCCTTCGTAACTTGGAAACATGATTTGTCTCTAGACAATGCTGCAATTTCGCTTTGTCTGCTTGCTGTAGCCGTGGCTACTAAAAACAAAGTCTTCCGAGTCAGCATAAGGGTTGATGCTTTATTCAGAGGCTCATAGGGTGGTCCGCTAAGTGTTCCAACACAAGTGGTAGATTCCATGAAGGTAGCAATTTTCTAATCTTTGGCCTAAGGATGCTGAATGAGTTTATGAGTCTTGAAATGATGACGTTCTCAATGATATCTTGCTTTCCGTACAAAGTACGTACCGAATTGATGGTCGATCTGTAACCTTTGATTGTAGGCACTGAAAGATGCTCGTCGAAAAGTTCCACCAGGAATTTTGTTACATCGGTCACCTCTGGATTGCATTGGTTCACCTGATTTTTGTTGCACCAAATAAACCATCTTTTCCACTTTGTGTCGTAAACTTCTCTTGTTGATTGTTAATGCCACAGAATGAGCTTCTTTACTACCTGTGGTTCAAAGCCCGCTGCATTTAGCTTCCTCTTCACAGCAACCACGCATGAAGCTGGAGTCTGTCCGGATCAGGATGCAGCTATCTCCCTTCGTTTTGGGAGAGCAATTATCTCCCTTGAAGGGGAACTGGGTCTTCATTCTGTTGCTCCAGAAGGTCGACGTACCAGCCTGCTGCCTTCCAGTTCAGTTCGGTGCTATCAGGATGGATGGTGGAAACAGGTACGCTGACATCCCGTTCCAATCCATGCTCAGAGCTTCCAGGAATGGTGAGACAAAATTGTTGAGCCTCGTGTTCAGGAAGGTGGCGAACAAGTCAGTCTGCTATCGTACGTCCCCACTTGTTTGAAGCTTGGCAAGTTTGCATGTTCAAGGTCCATTCTGCAGGTGCAGTCTTGTTTTGTCTGGAAAGCTGATCTGCAACCACGTTTGTTTTCCCTGCAATGTGTCTTGGTATCAAGCAGATGCTGAATTGGACGTATAACTATAAGATTTCCGACACTTCCTTGTTGAGCGAAACAGATTTCGTCCCGGCTCCTCTCCAGACAACACTTGAATCGTCTCAGTCTGGATTCTCGGGCCCCACTTCTGTAAAGCTTTGAGGACTGCCCTCAGCTCCTGGTTGTTGATCTGAAGTTTGACTCTGACGTCGACTAAATTCCTGCTAGCTGCTTTTTCCCCATGTGCGCCCCCCCATCCAGACATCGATGCATTAGTGACCAGTGTTCTTGTTGTCACTTGCTTGTAGATTGAGACATCTATCCTCAGGTTTTGCAGATCTCCCCACCATTTTACGTCTTCCCTAGTAGTGAATCGGTGGGATTGGATCTTCCCACGTGGTTCTTATTGGCCACGCTGTCTTCCTGAACCAATGGAGATTCCTTGCTCTCCATGGTCTCCAGGGGATGAGATCCGCCATTGAGTCGATCTGGCCGATCAGTTCACTGAGGTGTCTTGCTGAGACTTGATTGAATTCGAGGATCTCCTCGACTCCCTTCTAAACTTTGAGAATCCTTTCTTCCGAAGGGGCTACCATGAAGGAATTCGACTTGAAATCTGCTCCTAGAAAAGTGAAGGATTGCGCTGGTTCCAGACTGAATTTTCGATTGTTGATTCCAAATCCCAGACTGTTCAGAAGGTTGCAAGTCTGTATTGTTTGTTCCTGTAGGATTTTTGCCTGCAGATTCCTCAGGAGCCAGTTGTGTAAGTAGCCTTGCGCTTTCACCCTTTCCTGATGTAGGAAGCTAAGCACTGGTTTCAGGATGGAGGTAAACACGTGCGGAGCTGTGTTCAGTCCGAACAGGAGAACCTGGAATTGGAATGCTTTTCCGTTAACTGCTAGTTTGAAAAACTTTCTGCAGGACAGATGAAGTCGGACTTGGAGATAGGCAGCTTCCAGATCTATTGATTTAGTGACTTCGTTCTCCCGTAAGCTCTCTCTTATAAACTTCAGGGTTTCCATTTTGAAATGTTTAACCTCGATGAAGGAGTTTAGTAGGTGAAGATTGAAGATTAGTCTTCTTCCCCATCCTTCTTCTCTATCACTCTCGCTGGACTAAAAAATCCTTCCTCTTCCGTTGGGACTTCTATGATTGCTCCCTTCGCTAGAAGGATTTCCAATTCTTCCTCCAGAATGTTGTCTTTCCAGGTTAGCAACTGGTGAGGGGTTTTTCCTGCCAATCTTGGGAACGAGGAGAAGGGAGGGTTGTAACCGTGCTTGATTACGGATAAGACGAAGGTGTTGTTTGTAACTGACTGTCACATGGTGAAGTGGCGTGCTAGCCTGCCCCCCACCTGCCGGTGAAGAAGGCCCGGCTTGTTCCAAATGGCGTCACTGAGTTTTACCTCTTCCCCTTCAGTTCCTCTTGCGTGGTGGGAATGGATGGTTCCGTTGGTAGTTGTCATGGTCACGAGACTCCTCATGACTGTCTTTCCCTCTGGGACCTTGTTGTTGTCCCCCTCCTGGCCGCGGTCCCGTTGCGAAGTGGGGATCTTGAAAGGACTTGTTACTGTTGAACTTCCCCAGGAAAAAATTCTTTTTCTTAGATCCCTCTTTCTTCTATGGTTTAGTTTTGTCCCTTAGTTCAGGGGCGATGGTGAGAAGTTCACCGTTAAACAATTTGTTGGTTTGGTGAAATGGCTGAAGTCTAAGTTTCCCTAGCGTGTCCTTGGGAATTGCAGAGGCCTCTCGCAAGAAGGCGTCTCCACGATGAAGCACGGCATTAGCAGTACAGAGCAAGTTCCAATCGATCGTTTCTTTCTGAAACTCCACTCCTTGCTTTAATAAATCCACACAATCCGTGACGATCCCCGCTTTTTGGTTGGCTACAGGGGTTTGAATGAACGACTGGAGTGCTGTGAGCACAGCTGAGGCGATGAGTTCAGCGTGCGAAGCTGCTGCCCTGGTCCCGATTCTGAGCAACCTTTCCTTGACTTCGAATTGTTTAATAGGAATCCTGATAAGCTTGGCTTAGAGAGGCATGAGTCGTAGGCCATGACTACTGATTCTGTCAAGTATTCCGCTTCTCTAAAGGTGTTACAATTTCTTGCTTTGGGTGGGTCCTCATGGTGTGGGGCCAAATGTTGTCCCAAAAAAGAAGTCCAATTTTCCAGCATCGTGGTGTGGCATTTCTTTACCCATTACAATGGACCTACCCCCTTCTTGAAGTTGTCCGGCTGTGTCGAGCAACGATCTGTGAAGCATTGATGATTGTGGCAGAAGCACTTGTTCCTGTGCGATGTCCCATTTTGGAGAAAGAAGCACCGCGTAGTTCATCGGGGTTCCCAGGTCACTTGTAGGGTCTTTTTTGGAAAAATGATACTGGTAGGTAGTAGCGTGCCTTTGCGACTCTTATTTCGAAAATTGTTCTTTTCGAAGTTTAATTCGTTCCTTCGTTTTTTTTCCGAAAGGTGATGAGGAATGTTGGCTGCGAGAACGTTTTTTCCTTGGTTGTGAAGACAATCTCGTCCTCGAACCTCTTGATCGATGATCATGTTCGTCCCGTCTTGAAAGGCTTCGAGATCTCTTCCGGCGATGCCTTGGTGGCGACTGGTGGTAGTTTCAACTGATTGTCCACAATAAATCCCGACTGGTGTGTTCTATTGTGATGCAGCAGCTGACGATCAACTCACGGCAACTGCGGACTGGCGACTGGTCGAGTTGTCGAAACTTGTACGGGCTGCTGTGTTGACTGGCGACTGAGTCTCGTGTTGCGACTGACGACTGTCAACAGATGGATCCGAACAGACGACCGAAATTCGGTGAACGAAGATCACGTTGCTGCTGGATCCCGTGGTGATGACGACTGACGTGTAGCGACTGCTCGATGTCGAACGCTGCAGATTCCTGTCGTGACGACTGAGTCACCGCTCCAGACTGTAACTGCATGGGAAGAAGTGCAGATTGATGCGGTGGGAATTCCGATCCAATTGGTGGGTCCAAGATTGGTGAAAACACCGTGTTTTCAGCTTCGAATGGGTGTTGGATGATCGTCAATTCTTCATTAGAGTACGGCACCATCTCCATGGTTGCGACTGAGTCGCTGTCACTATGACGTTGAGCGCTCCGAGGGCCAATGTCCCTGCAGTCGCTGGTTTTTTAAAAAGGATACTTTCGATTGGTGCAAGTCGTGACTTTAGTTTTTCATCTCAGGATGAAGACAACTTTTCTTCAGTGTAGGAAATTCACTGGTTAAGGCCTTCGAACATGACACTCATGTTGTATTCTTGTTCATGATGTCGGTCGGTAAAAAATCATCCTTATTAAAACCCTCTCTTAGTAAACGTGCATCCAGGGAACTAGTTTTTTTCCCCTGCATCCATCTGCCTACGACGTTCAGCTTCGCATTGAAGTTCCCTTTGTTTGGAGTGCTCTACGTAAGCTGAAATCCGTTCAGAGCATCCACGTCGTATTCGTTGCAGATGTCACAAAGTGCATTAATAAAATCGCACTCTCGACACTTACGGCATGTCGGATGACGATCTCCAGGAGTAACACGGTGACGGCATGTCCCATACGAAATATCGGACGCCATAACCATTAACCACAGCATGCACAGGGCTTAAGAAACTAGCGAGAGTCAAAGAGTGACCACTCTCTGCGCTGCCCACGAAAAAAAGTGACAATCTAGGCCAGCAAGAGCAGGTGGTCAGTGGCTTAGCGCCTAGAAGCAGACTTGGAGTAGCATAAAAATGCTTTCATGGGCAGAAAAGGAGTTCAAAGCTCACAAATAGCTAACAGGAAGGTGGGTATTTTTGGAAGCTGTAAAAATCCTGTCCTTGCTAAGTTTGCCAAGATAAACTACACTTAGATAAAGAAAACATCGCATCGGATCGGTGAGAGTTGGTATTGGCTGAGACTAACTGTTAACACATACATGCAACAACTTTTTTTTTCTCGCATTTACGGGTATCGTATGAACGTGGATGAGGTGGACTTTTAGTTAACAAAATGTTGGTCTTACTTAACTGTACCGCGGTTTTAAGGCCAAGGCTCAGAAATACTTATTATTATACAGGTTAAGATAGTGTCATTTGGTGTTGAAAAAAGGTTTGATGGGTAATTACGTAAGTAGACTTACCAAGTGCTTCCACTTTGGTCTTGATTCCCAAATGCGCTGAAAGAACCATCATCGCGCTTGTATGTCAGCTCTCGCTGGTAGCCTTTCTCCATGTTGCCTATGGCTTTGGATTTTAGACTGTCGGTCAGCTGGCCACTGCTGGTCAAATACTCCAGAGCCACAATATTGGGAACGAACAGAATCATGTTCTGCTCACCACAACCAAATGGCATTTGCAACAACTTGTCAAAGTTGTTAATTGTTGGTCCCATCACATCAGCTGTAAAATGAAGTTTAAAGAATGCTTTTAAACTGGTTTACAACAAACACGAGGACAGTGTTTGATTGAATAGTGATTATAGTAAATAAACGTGTTACACAATAACGGCAAGAGTCAATACAGGATGCAAGTACCCGAAGGCCAAAGGACAACAATAGACGGTTCCCATCGGTATTTATTTCAGTGAAAAAATGAACCATTTTCTACTTTGTATGTTCGAAATCAATCGATCATAAATGCAACGCTCAAATTCAAAAACAAAAATACATTACGGTATTTTGCGAATTTTCGATAGGCCTAATAGTCCGAGTGGGGTAATTTCGGTCTCTCCTATCTTCTTCAGGCTTTCTTTCTTGTACTAAACACAAAATCATTTGGGACCAAACTACTACTCTGCTAGCCAGTGCTGGAGCAAGAGGGGGGCGAAGGGGCGGCTGCCCCGGGCGCCAATAGGGGAAAGGGCGCCGAAAATGCTGGCCACTCTCTCCAAACACAAAATTGAAAAAAAAAATTGAATTGGAAAAAATTACAATCGGTCTTGAAAAATTAATTTGTTAGCTGCAGCAGTAGTTTATGACAGAGGTACGCTCAGACTGGCAAGAAGACTCACAAGAATATGAATTTGGCAACAAATATAAAATTTTCGGTCTGGTATTTGGGACTTGTTCACAATGAAAATGTTAAAATACTAAAAAAAAAAAGTGGGAGCTGGCACAAATTGTGGACTACAGACAGGCGCCATGTTAGAAAATCATCATGGCGGGTGTCCGTGCGATTCTTTTCCTTGCAGCAGTGCAGCCGATGCATAAGTTAGCTAAATGCCTACGTCACGCAAACGTCACTGGCGCTAGATGACCAAACGAAACAACCTCCGAGCGGGTTAGTGCACAGAGAGCTATCAAAATGCCCACCACAAAAATGGCCACTGCCATTTCCGTGGGTTTGCCGTAATGGTTCGAGTCGCTGAAAACTGGTATCGTGAACGTTTTATTGGCGATCGAAATGAATCAATAGAATTTTATGCTTCTGTATTTATTACTTTGCCTACTTACAGCTTTGTGGTTTCAGTTAAATCCATCATAATTATAAAAACACAGCCGTATTTGTTGGCTGATGATCAAATTTTTATCGATGGGAAGCAGCCATCTTGTTTCCGCAGCAGAGCTAGCACCTTTTTCGTTGCTGCATGGCTGCATTTAGCACTGCACGAAATGAGGAAAAGAGACGCATCCGCTACATCCAGTACTGCAAATTGAAGATAAATTTTAGGGAAAAGAAACAACCATTTAGCGAACTGCTTTAGCACTGCGAGGAAAAAAAACGCAAGGTGTATGAAGTCCACAATGTGTGGCAGCTCCCACCTTTTTTAATTTTTAAAATATTTTTTTTGTAAACAAGACCCAAATTTTAGGCCAAAAATTAAAGATTTGTTGCCAAATTCATGTTCTTGCTAGTTTTCTGGGCTATCGTAGTGCACCTCTATCACAAACTAAATACAGTTGTAATCCTTCAAATGTCAACAGATATTTTTGTCTCATGCCTGCCTACCTCACCCTTTCACGTCAGATTCGTGTGTTTTCAGGTTGTTGGCATTACCTCTGTGGCTCCGTCACGGGTTCATATTTGGCTAAAATTAGGAAGAGGCGTGTGGGAGGGGGAGGTTGCAATCTGCTGTATAATAGCAATAAAGTGCGGCGCTCTTTCAACTACTGGCCCCGGGCGCTCAAACACCTTGCTCCGGCACTGCTGCTAGCGTCTAATAGTAAAAGGGATTTCATCTAACTAAGAGGGCTTGAATCGCTGGCGATTAAACACTGTGTGGCGAGCAGACAACCTATCATGAATCTACACGGGCCATCAAACCCTAACATTAAGTTCCTGATTTGAGTTGGCGGCACACCTCTTGCGCAAATGGAATCGTGCGACCGTTGAGCAGAAGACACGCAATAAGTGCAGTGGGCAATGGTTTCCACGTATTTTCAAGAACACTAGTACTCGTGACAATGTAGAACAGAAGCAAGTACAAGAAAGAAAGCCTGAAGAATATAGGAGAGACCAAAATTAACACCACTCGGACTAGTAGGCCTACCGAAAATTCGCAAAATATCACACTGAATGTATTTTTGTTTTTGAATTTGAGCATTGCATTTCTGATCGATCGGTATTTATTTAATTATCCACATGTAATGTTCTATTCCAGTGACCATTTGACCTGAATAAACATTATTATCTAGGATAGCATAAGGGCAATCAATTGTATAAAACACTAATTAAGTATAAAATAGGTAGGTTAAATAATAAGCAAACATCCAACTATACTGGGCCTTTAATCGACACTCCGGTGTACACAATATTGACCCCACAATATGGCTAATTAAATCAATGACAGATTGTTATGATTTGATTGTATCGATTACAATTATAGGTAATGAGTCGAACGAATGGCATTACGGATTAAGTCGAGCGGTAAACCTAATCATTATGATATTCTGTAAATGAATTAAAGGAATCTCGGGTTAATTTAGTAGCGTACGGATTGGTACTAGTTAAGCATAAACAATCATAGCTATTGCTAACGAATCAGAATACTTAGCTCTATAATAGAAGCTTGAGTGCGGTCATGGGCCCACGGCTTAGCTCGGCGGCGAAGCTTCGTCACCAACACGGCACGGCTATCGGCCTGGCGTACTTCTGGATTGCGGCCTTCAGAATTTGACTGGCGTGAACTAGTTAACAACAGTTTGAGCGGCTGATGATCGAATGATATCACGCATTCCGAGGATCGGTTTAAATACTGTGGCGTTATCGGCCATGATCGATCCATTGTAGTATTGATTTATTATTGAAATATTAAATATAGTACCATTTGGACAGCTTGGGCCCTTATCGCCAAATGGGACCTCTACGCATGTCAATCATTCTATTGTTGCTTTCGGGTTCATTAATTCCCCGTATGCGGCACTTTGAAGGTATATGCCGCCATCCCGTGTGGGAGGGATTTATTGTTATTCCACGAAGTGATCAATCACGAGCGACGATCTTATCGTAATTAAATCTACTTCTAGAAAGTCATTTAGGTTCTACAAAACTGTCGTAAATAATGTCAGCTGGTAATGCCATCCTTTAAACTCTAACAATAGGTGTAACTACACTTGTTCAGTCTCAAATGATCTTGCCGCCTCTCGGTCACCTTTTAAGAGGACTCCCAATTATAATTGCTATCTGGAGTCGTTTTGATCTATCCGAATAAATACTCGGCTCATGCATTTTAATAAAATATGATATTATGCAATATTCATCCAACTAATTTTGTATATATTGTTTCTTTTATGAATATTAATTAAGCCATTATTAATTTCCTTACACACAGACTGCTTAGATTTCTCTGAGCTTCAAACTAGAATTACTAGGTGTTTGGGCGGATCAGTCATTCCTCGCGACTCTTGAGTTATGGCATGATGGGCAGTTGGCCACAATCACAGCATCCTCCAAGAATTAAAATTTTCGCACAATCATAAAACTAGAGGACTTTGCAGCAAGTATCACTTATTATTAGGCTCCAGCAGCAGAGATTGTCCGTGCTGGTCCTAGTTGTCTCACAATCCCAACTTGCTGGGTCGGACCCCACACACCAACAGATGATTTACTGCCAGAATCACTGTTTTTATACGATTACATAGAAGAAGAGAATCTCTGGGCAGCAATTAAGCAACATAACAGCCCGTGTGCAAGAGCCGTCCGCTTGATTAAGCAAGTAGCCGGCTCTACCAAGCAACTGATTCTCAGCGGATAGCTGGAGTGTGCAGCTATCGGTCCGAGATCTGGGTTTGCAAACACAATAGCGAGGGAAACTAGTAAATGTTGGCTTTTTTTGTTTTCCTTCGTATTGCATACAACCTACATCTATTATAAATCTTCACACAAGCACCTTCCAGTCAATACTATTGGCTATGATCGATTGCTGTTCACACGGATACTCGAAAAGAAAACAAACGTATAGCACCACACTGAATCTACACTGAAAATGCTCATTTTGTTTACAAAAAAAATTGCAAAGACTTGGTCGAAGCGTTAGCCGAATGATAGGCAGATACAAAGGCTTCACTGCAAGATCAAGCCCTAACGATCGGAGCTCAGTGAACCTTTACATGGGGCTACTAGTATCAACACATATCCTACGACATAGTAAAAAAGGTTGGTGTGGCAGGTTTTAGGAAGCGAGATGTTGCCTGAGAAACAATTTTCTTTTTTTTTAATGGTCTAACCAGACAGCACTAGCTTTGGTTCAAAAGTTCTAAAATATTTGACTATGGAGTCCAATTTCCTGCGAATTGCATGTAACCTTGGCCTGTTACATATCTTCAAACAGCCACCTACCAGCTTCAATATGATTGGCTACGATCGGTTGCTGTTCACAGATCTGTTACTCGAAGAGAAAACATAGAAACGAATACCACCACACTGAATCTACACCCTAAACGATCATTACGTCTACAAGATGCTTGCATAGACTTGCTGAAGCGTTAGCCAAATGACAGCTACGCACTAGTGTTGGGCGGTATACCGGTTCTCACGGTGTACCGCGGTACCAAAAATGCAACGGTACCAAATACCGTGCATTGTTGAAATACCGGTATTGTTTTAATACGAAAAAAGGCGCTAAAATTACAATACTAGTTTAGTCAATCCTTGTGTTGTAGGGCTCAAAGCAGTGTAATAATCAGTTAAAGATCGACAATGGTAAAATTGGAATTCCATAAACAATGCACAAAAGTGGAGCCAAATTTGTGTAACTTTGATGCTACAACCAGGTAAGAACCAACAGAAAAATAAAATTCGAGTCCAAAATTCAGTAGCCTGCTTGGTGATTATTTTTTATGTATGGTTTTTTTGGAGGGGTGGGGGAGGGGCTACGTAAATGAAATTGACGATTCCATTTCCAACCCTAATTAGTTTGATTAGGCTACTTAAAAAAAATACCGTTGGTACCGGAGGTACCGAATGAAGTACCGCCAAATTTTAAGAACCGTTAAATACCGAGTACCGCGGTACCTAGGCTAGTACCGGCACCGTCACAAAAATTTCGGGTACCGCCCAACACTACTACGCACACTTCTCTACAAGATAACCCCTAACGGCGCAGCTTGGTGGCCCCCTAGGTAGGGCTGTCAGTGTTAACACACATTCAAAGACATGGGAAAAAATGTAGCAGGTTTTAGGTGGTGAGGCGATGCCTGGGATACAATTTTCCTTTTTTAAATGGACCGGATGTCACTATCTTGTTCAGGTCAAAAGTTGTGAAAGATTTGACTTTGCAGCGCAATGTCCCTGTTCGTCTAATAATTTGACCCCTGTTTTAATACTGTTAATTCACGGTCACTAAATTGACTAACGTATGTAGAGTAAAAAGTAAAAAGTTCTCAGTCTTACTTACCTATTGCAGACACTTCTATTCTTTCTGAGCCACTGACAACATGTTTTGGAATCTCAACTGTGGCATTGGCATTGAACAA
This sequence comes from Lithobius niger, assembly GCA_023313725.1. Lineage (NCBI taxonomy): Eukaryota > Metazoa > Arthropoda > Chilopoda > Lithobiomorpha > Lithobiidae > Lithobius > Lithobius niger. The sequence continues at coordinate 26,487 of JAHWFP010007957.1, read as the reverse complement.
AGACGGCATTCGTAGATCGACAAGGAACGCTTTGTTGAAATTCTGAGGAACTCCTTCTGGCTGTAAGGAAGTATCATGATATTCAGCAAATGGCAATAAAGAAGAATCTCGAAATTCTGATACAGACAATAGGACTTCTATATCAAACCCAGAATATCTGTAAGCTTCAGTTATCCAAAGGGTATTATTTCTGGAAACAACTCAGAAACTGACCATTTTCAGACAGGGAATAGTAATTACGCTTACTTATTTCTGTTTCTGGAAATTATTTAATCCAAAATCATCTTGTAATGGGGATCGATGAGGGCATTTTTACCGAGAGGTAAAACCTACTAAAAGACTCGCATCACAGGTTCCATGTCATTACATCGCCAATAATTCATCGCATGGACAATTTATCACAGTCAAATGATAATTGAACAATACATCGCATGGACAATTCATCACTTATACAAATTCATAGCATGTTAATTCAACGCCCATTCCCTTTTCCTCCCATCATCACCCAGCCCTCTCCATCCTCTTCCCCTTTCTACCTTTCCTATCCTCCTACCCATCCTTCCTCTTTGCTGCACGCAGCTGAATTTGATGGGTAGTTGAATTAAATACTGCCCCCCCCTCCTCACCACCATCCTCCTTTTGCAAGTTGCAAAAACTGATTCGGTCTCCATCCCAAACAACTCCCCCCGCCTCCCCGAAAACATCACCTTGTAGGTTCAGTTATTGCATAATCATACGCTTAATATGGTAACAGACTCACACCCCTCCTCTTAATCTGTTTAACACGAGCATTTCCTGTCACCCCATTCCCCCCCCCCCACACTCCCAGTCTATCGCGATGACCAAAGAATTAACAAGCTCATCCGTTTTCATTGTTGGTGTGAGGTTTCTTGCAGTAGCCTACTCGTCTTTTTTGCTGCGAAGCTTTGTTTTGATTAATTAAAATGTGCAATGAATCAAACACGCGATGTATTGTCGCATGGACAATACATCGCAAACCTTTGCAATGTATTGTCTATGCGAAGGTTTTCATATGTGGTGTATTGTTCAGCGATCAATTGACTACGATGAATTGTCCGTGCGTAGAATTGTGGGCAATGTATTCTCTGGATACCCTCATCGCAAGTCGAACTACAGCATTTGCCAATATTATTTTCATTTATCAAACACACGATAATTGTAAAAGGGTAAAATTAGTTTTTACTAGTCTAAAATACTTACCTTCAGTAATTATGCTTAAAATCACCATTTTACGCTATCGCTGCTCATTTATCAACTAAAAAATCCCTTTTTTAGCTTGTACCAAAACTTTCTCTCCACTCCCGCCTGGCGCGCTGCTACTCCTATCTAGGAGGCCGCCATCTTGTTTGGTCCCTTCATCACATTTTGAACTCTCCTGTTCAGTGAATGCGGGGAGGCGGGCGGGTTCTTACTGAAGGTAAGTATTTTAGGCTAGTAAAAACTAATTTTACCCTTTTAAAATTATCGTTTCTTTCTGCAAATACTTACGTTCAGTAATTATGCTGAATTTGTCATTCAGGCGTTGGGAGTAACCCCACTGAACCCCGGAGAGTACACCTACTACTATTTTTATATGGAACAAGTAAACTTACCCTTTTAGACAGTTGGGTCTCGTCTTCTATTTTAATCATCCCACTGGTGTGCTCCTCTGCCCGGGCGTCCCTGGTATGCACTCAGGTGACTCCATCAGTTGGGTTTAGCACCATCTCCAGTATGAATAGTAGGCTTTTCACTGGTGTGTCCCTCCGTCCGGGTGTCCCCAGTCTACACTTAGGATGACCCCGTCCGGTGGTTCACTTCTCCACCTCTTCCGATGAAGTTTTCCTCAGAGCTCCTTTCCTGCCATCACGTGACCCCTCACTACATTCTCTCCCCTAGATCCACATGTGTCCCGTAGGTAATGTTTGATGAAGGTGTTACGGTTGTTACATGAGCACGCCGTCACCACCTCGTCCAATGGCGTGCCGCAGCCGTAGGCCCACGATGCGGCCAATGCTCGGAGCTCATGCGTTCTGACTTCTGCTGGGAGATCTTCATGATTCTGGCCGTTCTCATACGCCCTTTTGATCACGGCACAGATCCACTACCCAATCCTAAAGGGTGACACTCCCTTATCTAGGACCTCGCCACTGTTTGTGTCCACATCCAAGAACAGTGGAGTAGTCTGGTTATGACCCTGGTTCCCCTTTGCTCCTCCTCCCTTCTTCTAGGTCTTGATCAGGTAGAACCGCAAAGCTCTAATCGGGCACTGTAAACGTTCCTGGATTCCTTGTTGTCCACTCCCCTTTAGGGTTTTAATCCGCACTGGTCTTGGCTTAGTTCCCGAGTTGCAATTCTTCGCTCTAAAATGGGCCGGGAAGGTTAAGTTTACTTCCGACCAGTCTTTGGCAAAACGAATATGACCTTCGTCCCTGGTGAAGGCGGCCATCTCGCTTTGGCGTGCTGCCGAAGCTAACGCGACCAGGAACACAGTCTTCTGAGACAGGCATAGAATGGACGCAGTTCTAGCTGGCTCGTACGGGGCACCCATTAGGCTTTGCAGCACTAAGGGCAGATTCCACTTAGGGAACAACTTTGCTTGTCTTGGTCTTCCATTCTCAAAGGCTGTCATCTGTTTGGAAATCACTACGTTGGTAACGGTCTTGGGGTCCCCTATGCACGTCAAAACTGAGTTGATGGCCGATCTGTAGCCCTTGATGGTGCTCGGGGACAGACCCTTTTCGAAAAGTTCTTTGAAGAAAGTTGACAGCAGAGGCAGGTCCGGGTTGCACGGGTCGCAGCTTGTTTTCTCTCACCACTCGAACCACTTTATCCATTTAGCGTTGTAGTTACGTTGTGAAGACTCTCTCAAACACTTTGTGATCCTGGAAGCCACTCCTTCCTTAAACCCCCCCCCCCCCTCACCAAATTCTTCTTCAGAGTTTCCGCCCTTGAAGATTCAGCATGGAAGGGTCTTGGTGCAGTGATCTCCCCTGATGCTGGGATAAAAAGTTCGCCGTGATTGGCAGAGGGATTGGGTCCTCTTTCCTCATCTCCATCAACTCCAGATCTCGAACAGGATGGAGGCTTCTTCCATGAGGGACTTCGAGTGGGAGCCTCCTCCTTTCTTCACATATGCGACTGCCGTGGCATTGTCGCACATGATGCCCACTGCCTGATGTTCTAGTCTCGTGTTCCAGGCAAGAAGTGCCTTCCAGACCACGCTTAGCTCCAGGACGTTGATATGAAGGTTCTTCTCCTCCTCGTCCCAAACGCCGGACACAGCTTCCCCGGCAAGGTGAGTACCCCAACCTGCCAGGGAGGCATCCGAAAACAGGAGTAAATTCGGCACAGGCTCGTGCAGGGGTACTCCGACCTCTAGGTTGTCCTTCACCGTCCACCACTCTAAATTCTTCCTCGGGAGGTCTTGGAGTGTGATGACATCTTTCCAGCTGGTCCGTGGTTGCCACGCCGTCTTCCGAAACCAATGAATTGGTTTTACCCGCCAGTGGCCTAGCGGGACTAGTCTGGCGTTGGAGTCCAAGAGCCCAATGAGTGACGCCAACTCCTTCGCCGTCGCTGTGGTTCTCTTGTTGAAAGTGGTCACCGAAGTCTTTGTCTTCACAATCCTCTCTTGCGCGGGTCTTACCAACATTGTTACGGTATCGAACTCTGCACCCAGGAACACAAAGCTGGAGCTCGGGACAGGCCTCGACTTCTTGAGGTTTATTCCGAGTCCCAAATGCAAGAACAGGGAGCTGCACATTTCCCACTGTCGTGTCAGAAGAACCCTGTCTTTGTTCCGAACCAGCCAATCGTCCAAGTAAGCATGAGCTTTGATGTGATGTAGGTGCAAATATGCCAAGACTGGTTTCAACATCCGGGTAAACACGTACGGAGCCGTTGCTAGCCCGAATGGAATAGAGGTGAACTGGAACGATTTAGGACCTGCTACAAGGCGGAACAGGTGTCGAACTGAAGGACGGAGGGGAATGTGCAGATACGCATCCTCTAGGTCGATGGAAATGGTCAACTCTTCGTGCTGGAGTGAGTCCCGAATGGAGTCTATCGACTCCATTTGGAAATGTTCCTTCACGATATGTCGGTTGGGTCTCCGAAGGTTGAATATTACTCTGGATCCTCCTCCCTTCTTTGGGATCACCCTCGCTGGACTCCCGAATCCTGGACTGTGAGGTGCCTCTTCCATTGCCCCTTTTTTCACCAGTGCGTTGATTTCTTGGATGAGTTCTGGGGTTTCTGAACACTCTACCAGCCAGTCTGGCGGGCAGTCTGTAGTTGCAGGTCTGGTGACGAATGGTGGTGTGTATCCTTCCTCCATGGTCTGGATGACGAAGGGGTCCGACGCAATCTTCTTCCAGTTTTCGAGGTCGGGCTAACCTTCCCCCCACCTGACGATGAATGGGGGGGGGGGGGGAATGCCCTGTCCATGGCCAGTCACTGCCGTGGTGGCCTTCTACCCCTCCCGCGGAAGGATCCTCGGCCACGCTGGTAATTCCCTGGTCCTTTTCCGCGTGACGAAGAGGGGGGGTGGTCTCGAAAGGGCGAACGATCCCTCTGCGGGCTTTTTGCCGCTCCCTTTTCCTCCGTATGGCTCATTCCAGTGTCCGGACGCCGGCTGTTGGATCCTGGCATAAACCGTCTTGCCCTTTGAGCCCCCGCAGCTCATGCTAGTGGAGGCTTGGACGGGTCGCACCTTTTCTTTGAGCTCGGGAGCTAACTCGAGTAGTTGTCCATTAAACAAGTCCCGAACCATGCACTGGTAAAAGTCTCAACTTGCCCGCTACGTCCGCCGGGAATACTGTCGCAGATTCGAGGAGGGCGTCCCGTCGGCGAAAAGCATTGTTCATAAGAAGGCGGCATTGCCAATTGAAACTGTCCTTGTGGAAGGATGACGCCCGTTTAAGAAGGTGCATGCACTCCCTAATCGTCCTATTTTCCCTGAGCTCTGGGTTGGCCAGGGCCATTGCCTTCAAAGCTGCTGTCGATGACGAGTAGATCACCTCTGCCTGAGAGCTAGCCCTCATGCTGGCCCTCAGCATAATGTCGTCTTCTTCAAATTGTTGAGTGGGAGTTTTAATGAACGACGGGTTCTTCAGGATAGAATCCAGCTCGACGTTACATTGTTCAGTCACATATTCGGCCTCCTTGAAGGTCCGAAACCTCTTTTTATTCGGGGCACCTTTCCCCATAGACTTGAAGAACATATGCGATTTCTTTGGGTCATGCGATGGCAGGGGTTTTGAAGATGAAACCGGCAGTTCGTTCTTCCTAGTTAAAGACTCCGTGTTAAGCAGTTGCCTAAACATCACTGCGGATTGAGGCAGATGGGAGGGAAGCTGCTTGCCATCCCCCCCACCCCCCACCCACCCCGGGGGGGGGGGGGGTCCTCTGGATCCTCCACTGGCAGTGGCCCCTCCTTGAAGAAACGAGTGTGTCTCAAATGTAGGGATCGACCGATACAGAAAAATACCGATCCGATCCGATACCGATTTTCCCTTCACACGCCGATCCGATACACCGATACAGATATACCGATACCGATTTTCAAAAAAAAAAATAATGGGTCAAAAAGTCGAACGCATACTTCATCATTATGAAACTGGTGTGCAAGAAAATTAAATTTCTAATTTTTTTTTTCTCAGTGGTGGCAGATCCGCAAGTGTACCTTCGACTGTAAAAAAAAAACCCAGCGTACACTGCAGATAGGCCTAATCCCAAGAAGCCCTGCCCTGAATCTGGCAATGCACAAACGTTGAATTCACTAAGCTGCTTTGCAGATGACGTCATGGGATACAAGCGGTGCTATGCAGGAAAGGTTTCTCACAAGCTAGGTGTAGTAGCCAGCGCGCACGGAAGTTGGTCGTATCGGCTAAAATATCGGTAAATAAACACAGATTCAGATCCGATACCGATACACAAAAAATACCGATAATATCTGTAAATACCGATACCGATATTAACATCGGTCTATCCCTACTCAAATGCTTGAGCGCAACCTCCGTAAATTCCGCCCATGGGACATACCCTGGTCCTTCGTTGAACGGGTCATCTTTGTTGCACCCTTCAGATGGGCCGTCACTGCCGTCCTTCCCCAGTTTTTCTCCTTTTAGCCGCTCCCTTGCTGTCTCCCAAATCCTCGTTCCCTTTTCTCTTCCTTGAGTTACTGTCCACTCCTGAACTACATGGGGCGGGAATTCCCTCACTTGCGGTCGACTGTTCAGCACCCCTTGGAAGTGCCGATGTCGAAAACTGCGCCGGCGATGACTGTCCTTCAAGTGGCGACACATGGCGACTGACCGCCGACACGCGGCGACAGATTGGCAACACGCGGCTACTGGGCGACGAATGGGCTGCGACTGGGCGGCGACACACTTTTGGCGACACGTTTACGTCCTCTCGCAGTGGTGGCATCGTGGACACGGCCAGCGACAACTTAGCAACTTGTAGCGACTTGACGCCTGTCGTGCTTGTCGCCATAAACGAACTCATCATGTCCAGTAGCTTCGTAATTTTGTCCTCACTGAACTTTACTACTCCTACATTTTTTAGAGTTTTTCCACTGGAGCCCTTCACGCTCCCCTCAAACGAACCGCTGTTCCCCACACCGGGAGCGGCCGCTTGAGTACTCTTACTCACTGACCTGTGACTGGATGGTCTAGACGATTTTCCTGCTTTCGCAGAGCTCTTCACTAGGTCGGAACGACCCCCTGACTTGGTGTATGACACGTCTGTCTCCCCCGACATTTCCCGCTCATCACGTGGCGACACCTGTCGCCGCGGCGACTGCACAAAGGACGGCGACTCGATGTCCGTCGTAACACTAGGGAATGGCATCGTACCAAGTCCTAAACAGGCTAGATCCGAAAAATGTCGCGATCCCTTGGCTCCCAAAACCTCCACCGATTTTTCCTCCACTTTGGGCAAGAATGGTTTAAAAATGTGGAGCATATCTGCCATAAAGACGCCAAACTTTTTGTTGATTCCCAACACAGCAGAATCCACCTTGTCCCGTGATCCGTTGCTCGAGACGTGTTGCCTTAGCATCAAAAATCACGTTGGCCGTGGCCTGCATCGAAGCAAGTAGCTCTTCGTTAGAAAAAGGTACAATATCTACCTGTCCCGTCCCGCAAGTTTTAGGATCAATCTGCAGCAATTCGTCTTGCACCACCACGCTTTCTTGGATCGTTGCGAATTCATTTTCATTGTTCGACGCCATCTTTGTTTCCTCCTCATGCTGGGTAAAAACCAACGGCATCTCCGGATTTTTGCTCATTTCCACTAGCCTTTCGTCCACCGAAACTGTTGCCGCTGCTGCCCTGGCCCTCTGATCCACCTTTTGGTCCAATTTCTTCCACGTATATAGAATTTCTTTCACGGTAGATCGATGGTGTAGATCGCACAGTTCACAAACTTTGGTGACGAAATTACACGGCCTGCACTCGCGACAAAGTGGGTGAAAATCCCTCGACTGTTTTTTGCACGTACACTTGTCAAACGTCTTTGATTTAAGTCTCTCACGAAGCAGATCCTTAGCCTCCTCTACTGTGGCCATTTTTCTGCCTGAAAAAGTTGATAATTCCTCTTCAATCGTCAAAACGAAAGTAGCGATGTACAGCACGTCGTACAGCACGTCAATGGCGTGCTCAAAATGTGATGAAGGGACCAAACAAGATGGTGGCCTCCTAGATAGGAGTAGCAGCGTGCCAGGCGGGAGTGGAGAGAAAGTTTTGGTACAAGCTAAAAAAGGGAGTTTTTTAGTTGATAAATGAGAAGCGATAGCGTAAAATGGTGATTTTAAGCATAATTACTGAACGTAAGTATTTGCAGGTAGTAAGAAACAAATTCTTCACAGTAAAATTTTAAAAACGTTGAAAGACTTGACACATCGGAAATAAATCATTTGGTTACGCACAATTTCAAAAGTTCGAAGATAAAGCAACATCACAAATTTTCGATGGTCCTTATCCTTAGCACTGGTGATGGTATACGCAGCTCGACAATCTTCATTACACACTGCAACTTAACGTGTTACTTTGAACAAATTCAAACAACACAGGAGTGCGTGCGACGAAGTAACAAATAAAGTTGCAATATGCCTGATGAAGATAGTCATGCTATGAATACCATTCGCGCTAAGGACTATCGGAAATTTGCGAGGTACGTTTTATCTTCTAACTTTTGAAATTGTGCGTAACCAAGTGATTTATTTACAATAAAATTGTTTTCATCCCCCTAAAATATTACTTTCCCTTTAGTTTATCTCAGAATAATGCTCTCTCAAAAATGTCCTGTTTATTCAAACGTTCTGACTGGCTGGCAGCACCCTGAGTGGAGAAAGAAACCACCACGCAATGTAGTAAAGGCAAGGCGCGTAGTACTGGATTCATTTCTTGTGTGATGGTAAGAATGGCCGTGGTGAAATTGAATAGGAGTCCCGTGTATTCGTAGACGACGCCATGGAAGATGAACATGAAAAGGTGCAACATTAAAGGCCATAAGGCTACCATCCTCCAAGTTGATCGAAATTGTGAACTACCGTAGCTGGGTTCAGAGAATTTCCTCACCGAAGACAGGTTTCCACCTTGAAATGGTCTTTCTGCAGAAATAGGTTTCCATCACCAGCTCCTCAGTAGGTGGTGGGACCAGGCTGGGCCGGTTTAAGGTTGGCCCGGGACACTTTTTTTGGGGCCCCCCCCCCTCCCCTTCCCATAGTTCTCTTCCACGTAAACAGCTCTTTATTTACGGGCAAATGGGAGAAAATTGTGGGAACGGGAAGATCTTTTGTATTTTTGAATTTTACTTGTCAGTTACTTCTCATCTTACCTTTCAGAATTTTACTGCTCAATATTTTCTCCTTATTCTGCCCATTTTTTTTTTAGTTCTAATTGTCAAACACGAAAGAAATTTTGTTTTGCTGAAAAAGTTTTCAACAGGACAGAGGGACCCTTAGAAATTTGGGGCTAGGGACAAATGTCCCTTATGTCCTTGCCTTAATCCGGCCCTGGGGCGGGGGGAGGGGGGGGAGGAGAACTTCCAGTCAATTTCAATGTTTTCTGATCCTTAGGAGGCTTTTGGGTTTTCAGAATTGCAGGCAGAGTGACAATCCAGAATGGCAGATACGTAACGTTAATTCCTTTGGCCGGTGTGACGATCAATTGATTGCAGGTCCCACTCTTGACATTCATCACCAAAGGCATTGTGCTGGGTCCTTCGCAGGTTTGTCAAAAACGACCGGGGCTGGTGCTGGCGGTGATAAGGGAGAGAGGCTTGCGTATGGCTGGAGAATCTCCAAAAGCTTGTTGAAGAAGCTAGTGATCACTCTCAGAGACCGGGAAAAAATTATAAATTCCTTCTTTTCCTCTAGTTCAAGAGCTAAGAAAGGGAAGAGCTTCCCGTTGGACAGCTTCTCAGACCTATGGAAAGGACGATGAAGAATCTTCAATTCCATATACACTCTGTGGTTAATTGGTTGAGGGAAGGACATCCGCAGGACGACCCTTCCATGGCCTGACCAATGTGGAATTGTCTGTCATATTGGCAAGCTGCATCAGACAACCAGGGGATGACCGGGAGACGACCAGGATACCAGGAATTGACCAGCAGGACTGAGCTTGACCAGGACGACCAGGATTTGAGTGGGAGGCGACCAAGAGTTTACCAGCAAGATCATGGGATATGATAGGGACGGCCGCTGTGGGACTGTTGACTATCTGAGGTTGGCTGCCCTGTGTCCACTGCATCAAACATCCAGTGCATCACCAGAGAACATCGAGGGGATGACCAGCAGTACCCACCGGATGACCAGTAGACATCCAGAAGACGTCTTGGGAATGATAACCAGGCTCACTGTTATGAAGGTTGACTGGGACCAGGTGAGCATAGGCAATCCGTTGGGCCACAATCTTCTCTTAGTAGCTAAAATATTTTCAGAATCAATGACTTCATTCCCAAACCAAGACTGCGACATCACCGATCCAATGAAGTGACTGCAGGGTTGACAATCAGATGACTACCAGGTTGACTGCTGAGTCGACTGCCAGGTTGGCCGCTGAGTTGGCTGTCAGGTTGAATGCTGAGTTAACCACCGGGTTGACACATAGGATGATTGACGGGTTAACTGTACGAACGACCGTGAGGATGATTACCGCATTGGCCACCTGGTTGAATGCTGGGAAGACTGGTGGGCCGATTGCCGGGTAGACTGTTGGGCTGGCAGTGGGCTGGCAGTAGGCTGACTTCTGGGTTGCCTCCTACAGTAACTGTTGGGACAACGACCATAGCTACAGCAGGGATAGTAACATCGTCCTTGGACAGTGATCCCTGCAGCGGTTGGACTGTGAGCCATGTAATGGTTGACTGCTGAGCACATCTAAATCCACGGAGACGTAAGAGCCGTGCGGGAAGCACCCATCACTGACCCGAGATAACCTCGTCGAGAGGAGGAACATAGCAACAGCACGGATGGAGATGTCAACAGCAGGCAGTGAGCCCTTCATGATTGACTGCTGAGCACATACAAATCCAGGGAGATGGAAGGCCTGTGTGGCGTGTCTGCAGTTCAGGACAGCAACGTCACGGAGCCGCAGTAATGACTGCCGGGTTGATTGTTGGGACGACAGAGAAAGTTGCCAGGGCATTTGGTGGAGTCGAGCTTGATGGCAGGGTCTTCTGGTCACAAATAGGCCAAAAATAAGAACAGTATTTTCTAGTATTTTTTGTTGCTAATGGTAAAAACTAGACACGGCGTAATCTTAACAATACTAGAAATGTACAATCCACCAGAAGCAAGCCTGCTTGTTACACGTGCGACTACTAGGAGACCGTCAACATTGTTGCACTTAGCTATGTGCGATATCACTTCAAAGACTTGGCAAAACTTCTTCTTGCCTAAAACTCTTATCTTGCCTGACAAAGTCGAGCCCAAGGCAACTAACCCAACCTATTATAACAACAATGCAACAAAACAACACAACATGGCTACGTGAACAGCCAGATCGTACTCCTGGAAAAATGTTGATCTGCTCACAGTCACGCTACTTCTTATCCTTAGCAGCACAAAGCAAGCAAGGCATTTGGATTTACAGGGAGGGAGGGAAAAGCAGGTCATCGCGCACTCTCACAGCAGCTGTGCCCTTGTGCTAAATAGAAATTCAATAAAAAGAACATTTCACTGAAATAAATTGAATGTTTCAGAATAACAAATGAAACATGAATTATTCTTTTCATAGAAGACTTTCTGGAAACTGTAGAAATTCCCTGATTTTCCCTGCCTTTTCCAAACTTGATAAATTCATCATTTTCCTTGTATCAGGTAAACACCACCCTGCTAATTAATGAAATGCTTTTAGTAAATCACGGAAAGATGACAATAAGCTAATGGACTTCAATGTCAGTCAGTGGATTCATTGGAGAGAGAAACACGAAATCCTATCCACACAGCCTGAATGCTATTGGAAGCTTTCACCGCAGGATGCATGCCAAGTAGGCGTAACACGGGCAGCCAAGACAGCATGCAGGTTGGCGGGGAGCCGTCCACACCACAAAGATTAGGACATGGGCAAAAACAAAGCCAGACGATCATAACTCTTCCACGATGCAAGGATTACTTACATCCTCGGCAAAGTGCTGATGGTAGACCGCACAACTCCACTGCAGACAGGGAGAATGACAATCCTTGGCTGCCCTGTCGTGGGACATGGACGCTGAAAATATGTAAACTTTTGACAAGGACAGAAATGAAGAGAAAACGTCGAAAAACACAAAGCAAAAGAAAAAAACAATGCACAGCGAAATGCAATATCGGACCGGAAAGGCCTAAAAAGGCAGCAAACAAACATTCATATGGGTATGGAACAATGGGATTCTAATTCACAATGAAGAGAGAGAGCATGAGCACGTGCCTATATTTCACAAATGTCCTTACGAAACTGAAGCTCAGCACGCGAAACGGGTATATCTTTGTGAGAGAGTGAATGAGCAAGGAAGCACTAAGGAGGCAGCCAGCCAGTCAAAACGTTTGAATAAACAGGACTGTATGAGAGCATTATCCTGACATAAAGGGAAAGTAAGTATACTGGGGAAGGATAAAAACTAGAATTATCATAAAAGGGCATATATGAGACAAAGTTCTTTTTATGATACTACAACCATATTCTAAATCCGACAAAACTTTTCTTACCTTCACTAGCAGTTTTTTCAGTACCGCATCACCTGCAATGTCAGCTCGAGCCGTAACTTTGATATCAATGTATCCCAGTTCCTTGGGAACAATCATGAAATACACAGAAGTTGGATCTCCAGATTCAACCTACACAAAGAAATAAAATAATAAATATGTCGGTACCAGCAAATACTCCTCCGTTGCTTCGTTTTAGGGTCAAATGAAAGATTCTGTAGTTTCAAAAACTCGCTTATACAAGATGAATAAAAAATATGGCTCCACATGAATGCAGTGGAAGCAGAGCCTGGACTGAACGGAACATATCTACAGTCGTGGGGGTCAATTCGACAAGTGGGAATGATTGATCTTAAAATATTCCTTCAAGGTCAGCATGTTGCTAATTCTGAGGTATGCATTATAGAATCATTATGATTTATGATTAACGAATCATTTTTGGGCGAACTTGCTAGTTCTTTATAACAAGAGAGTACTGTAATAATAACTAATAATAAAAAGGTGAATTGATACTTACAATGACTTTCTTAGACTTAAGGCTTGTTGCTTGTACGAAATTAGCTTCATCTTCAACGGATACAAAATCAAACTGATTCGTATTTTCTAAAGTAATTGTAGCCTGCAAAATAAATTGTGGGAAAAAATAAAGACAAAAAACACAATAATTAACTGTTTTAAAACACCAAGGACGTTGTGATTTCAGAAATAAAAGTTAGAAACCGATATTGGTCCAAAATGAGTAAGTATCGAGATTGAAATACTTTGCTGATAAGCTACTCTAAAATCAGTTACAGTACGGTACTTGATTAAATCCCACACTCCTAAGCTACTTGCTTTCTCAATGAATCTACGAAGCGGTAGCTTTTAAGTCATTCTTCCGTATGTGTATTGGTTCATGCATCTGCCAATTAACTCTATGGAAATTATTAATTTTAATTGAAAGATCGGTAACTGCTGTTTACAGTGGCTTATTGTCAACATCACTAAGAAGAAGAAGAACACACTACCGCCAATGGGAAATTTCCACCAGTTCAACAAGAACTACCAAAAGTTCCCTCTTAAAATTTCGGTGAAGTATTCGGGCCGTTCACCTTCATTGGAACAGTACGCAATGAAGCACAAATTAAAAAACCTAAAAATTAAATTTGTAAATTTAAATTTGTGCTTCGCTGCCTACTGTTCTGATATATTAAGTAACAAAATCACACCTAAACCACCAGGAAGAACACAGTTCACAGATCTACTTGAATTTTCGGAGAAAATACCGTTCTTCTTCAGAAAATCCCGCACAACACGGAGGAAAAATAAGTTCTCACATAACCATTTGTAAACAAAAATTCAAAATGACGCACGTGGAAGAGCAGACCACTGATCTATATATCTTCGCTTCCAAGGAGATACCACTTCTTGTCAAACTCGGCTGTGAGCTGATGGTACACCAAGCCCTTAATACGGTTGTAAAATGGTCCCGTGAGGTTCATAAGAGGGACTCGTCGTCGGGAGAAGCGTGTTTTCCTCCGTGTTGTGCGTGATTTTCTGAAGAAGGAGAACGGTATTTCTCTGAAAATTCAAGTAGAACTGTGTTCTTCCTGGTGGTTTAGGTGTGATTTTCTTACTTAATATGTCTTTGCAAAACCACTGTTATCGCAGTTTACCGGTTTTCGTTAAATTACTGTTCTGATGAAGGTGCACGGCCCGAATACTTCACCGAAAATTTAAGAAGGAACTTTTGGTGGTTCATGTTGAACTGGTGGAATTTTCCCATTGGTGGTAGAGTGTTATTCTCCTTCTTAGTGATATTATTCTTAAATTACCTCTCGTTCATTTTGTACAGTAGTAAGCCATCATAGAATTAAAATAATTGTACCCCCTTTACCTGTCCAAGACAATTTAGACAGCCAATACTAGTCATGTGATCATGCAAATAAGAAAAGTGTACAAATTCTAAAAAAGGCCATTATCCACGCTAGAAGAGGGCAGTTTAGCGCACAAAACATAGTTTAGTAAAACTGTAATCAAACAGTACTTCGATCACATCTAGTCAAGGAGTACTTGGTTTGGAATGCTTGACATCCCACCACAACCACTCATCAACTTTCAAGCTTTTCCTTCTTTCAAGCTATTCTGTTGTTATCAGTCATATTTGATCACATAACTTCTTTTCCAACAGCCAGAATCTGCGTTTGCCCTCACTGCACTTACTAATCGCGAGTTATAATTTCTAATATAAAAGCATACTTACCGATACAGGGCGCTTCATGTAATTAAAAACAACGACTTGTACAGAAATTGCTTCTCCACGAATTACAGCATATGGAAGATTTAGTGATATAAAAAATGGCCGAAAAACTGTAACCTACAAAAAAACAATAAAATACTCACGATTACACACCTTACGGATATTTATGTTATCAACATTTAGTTCAAAATTTATTGGTGTAACAAGATTAGAAATCTGGATTGATTTCAGGAATAATAAGTAGTCTCAACTTTTAATTAAAACCAATGTAGAATACCTTTATATATATATATATATATATTTTTTTTTAGTTACCTCCTCACTCTTTTATAACACATCAGACTCAAAATAAACTTTGTAGCAAATCATACATTTGGGCATATCTTTTCAACTTACCCTTGAAGGGCTATTGGTCACAGCCAATCCTGTTAGAGTATCAAGAGAAAATGCAGTAATAACCCATGAAGTGATTGTATCTGGAGCTTCTCTCGTAATCACAGCCTTTCCATCACCGCTGCATAAATACAAAAAAAAAAGGTTAAAATGTCCGCACAAAGGAAGGCTCTGATATTTTCCCCCACAAGCCGTACCACATTCAGATACTTAGAACATGACACGCTAATGTACAAACAAGCACATTTTTTAAAAATGAGAAACGTATCTGCTTCCACACTTATGCCAGACTGATTTATGTGAAACAATCATGAAACATGGGGTTAAGCAGTTTCCATTAAAACTTCTCCACTAACCCTGTACATTACATACTGGTGCTGTTTCTTTCTTATCTACGCTAAATGGGGCAAAGCTACACTGATCCTATTTTCTAATTTGTCCCACGTGGTAGCAGCACCCTAATATCAACGCCCGTTTGCTTAGCACACGGAGACCCACCAAACCAACCACAGGGATAAGCGTTAGGACTCCCATCACATAAGCAGAGAGGCTAACATGTTCAGTACCTATATAACGATTGTCCTACCCTTAGAAATCCAAATAAACTGAGTTACAGCAGCAAATAAACAAATGTAATGAACACACTGTGAAACAGATTGTAAAAAGTTGGCTACTTCCTTCCATCTAAATGAACAAAGTTGAGTGCACGTCACGAACAGTACGCCTATTTACGAGAATTTTGACCAGACAAAGGTCAGGCACCTGTTCAAAATTCTAGACTTCAGACCAAATTTACCAGACCAAACATAAACTGAACTTTTAAGAATTTTATCCGAGTTACAATATCTCAAAAATATTTTTTTTATTATAAAAAGAGTCGGCTTAACTAATCCGTATCAGGCAAATCTGTATGGCACGAGAGGCAATGCTTTTGTAAGTGACACCGAGTAGGAACTCGATTATTGTTTGAATAGACTATACCTGTTTATTTGGTTGCAGGGTACGCACCATAAACAAAAACGTCGAGTCGAATCTACGCCTTTTTTTTTCCAGTTAATCAGCTGAGGGAGGGAAATCAGTTCAACCAGGGAAAGGCTGCCAAGGTTAATCCTATGAGCTAAGTTAATCACACCGAATGATACTTTGGATGTTAAATGAAAACCATGAGTAGCAATATTCTAGTTTTCATTTAACATTAGAATTATTAATCAGTGCGATTAACTTGGCTAATAGGATTAACCTTGGTGGCCTTTCCCTGGTTGAATGATATCATTACTTTCAAAGGCCAACCCTTTTTGGAAACATGGCGGCTTCTCGTATATCAGTTTTGGTTTTGGTTAAAACTGACACAGCAAGTTTAAATTTTAAATAAATTCATACTTCTTTAATTGAATGAGAATACACCGGCTGTGCAGTGGCCCAAGATTATGGTGCGCCCTACATGACTTTTGTAATGAGAATCAAGTGACGAACCTAGCTTTATTTGAACAGGGACTTACATGTCCTCTAAACTTGAATTTGGATCGTTACAGTGGTGATATTATGTTGCCCCAACACATTACACATTACACATTTAGTGTACAAGTTGATTGCAAAGTATGTATCCCCTCGGCCGTGTTTAGCAAACTGGGCAAAACCTAACGGATTTGGGGGCTAAGCGGCTAACTCTGAACCGATGTGTTGCATAAACTGCTCCAAAATAGGGTTAAAACCTAAATATTTATGTAACGATGTCAATTTGTGCATCCGCAGCTTACGCCCCTCCATAGACACGCCGATGAACGTACATGAACTTCTGACCTAAAGTAGTACAAATGAGGCGCCAGTGTGAGCCTTAAGCAGTTAGGCATGTTTTTGCCTTACTGTGTAAGTTGTTATAAGTGTGAACTAAAGAAATCATTGAAAATTTAACACTTAGGCTAGAGTTATTCATATGAAAAACCCCTCTACAAAATGGCTCTCGAAGAGGATTCCTCTTTATTACATCAGTAGTTGAATTGTAAAATTAATGGTAAAGTTTAGTATATTTAGTTACCTAAATGTATATTAATGTGTTAAAAAGTTTCCCTTAAATTAACCTACTCCTACCCGGCAGTCACATCGCTCCATATCCACGTTTCCGGAAAATGTCGCCGTACAGTTGGAATGAGGGTGCCGTCAAGAGGATCTCGAAAGCCTATTTCAGATTCCTTTGGGATAAAATAATCACCAACCGGTCGGCCTTTTTCAAAACCTGGTCGCAGTTCGCCACCTCTGGTTTCGACTACAAACACATTGAAGATATTGGACGATTATGGACAATTATGGACGAAAGTAACATTTTAGTTTGCACTTAGTAACGTAGTTGCTTCCACTGGCCCACATACAAACTATTCTATTGTGCACTGTTTTATCCTTGGTTACCCCAACTTTCGAAAAATCTGCTGCATGACGCCAGCTTTGCCGTAATACTATTGTCCTTTCGTTCACCAATTTGTGTTTTCTGTCAGTGGCGGAAAAGTGCAGTAGAAGAAGTGTGTGTTTTCTGATAGAAGAACAGACGCTGCACAAAAAATATTCTTCGCAGCAATATTTAACAGAGGAACAATGTACACTGACAACACAAAAGACAAAACTTTGATAAAAGCAACAACAGCTTTATCAATGCAAACCTGTGTATATTATAGAGTAAAGGTCTACAATTATAGAAAACAGCTCCGGAGACAACAGTATGGATGAGATTTTCTTTAGTGTGTGCGTTCAGGTTTCTAAGCCTGTCTGATAACAGTACTGGTATCAGAGCTGATCGATGGTAGGGTGTCAGATAGGTTAAGATGGCAGTACTTGTCAAATATTGCCTAAATTTTGCCAAAAATTGACCGATTTTGGACATTCCAATTCACCATTTTAATTGTTTTTCGAGAGCTTTTGAATGGTGTTAATCCAACAAAATAATAAAAAAAAATCCACAAAAAATTTACCACTCACTTTCACAATCAAGACAACAGCTTTGTCCAGCAAATTTTCAATAACTTCCTTTTATCTTCTTAGGTCCTGAAGGATATAGCTCGGACTTTTTACATCTTTCACTCCCGTTCGAACTAACCTAGTTCCATATTCTTGACGCCCGAAGAAGAAAACAGAAAGTTATCGAAAATTCGCTGGACAAACCTGTTGTTTTGTTTGTGAAAGTGTGTGTGGTAAATTTTTTCTGGAATTTTTTTTTTATATTTTGTTGACGTAATGGCGTTTCACAGTACGAAAATTAACGATGGCATCTGTAGCTTAGCAATAGAAAGAACGAAAATAAACATGAAATAAATCTTATGGTTAAGTCACGTTGCTTACTTACAGAAAGGGATATGTGAGCCCAATAATTTCACTTCGAGCCGATGTAATACTAAACATGTCAGAATGAAATCAGCGAACATTTTTTTGTTTTAAATTTCTTCATTAACTTTATTTTGTTCTGTAACGAACAACGAACTATAAATACCCGAAACATTCAAATAGTTGCACAAAGGGTTGAGTCGAACTTGAGCCGAAGTCAGCACCCTATTCGACTTTTTCTAGTTTCGCACACCTCTACTCACCAAATCATAAAACTGAAAATTGTGCACAAAATTATAATATTAAACGGGAAAGTAAACTCATAAAAGTTTGTCTTTAATTTCTGCTCTTTATTTAAATTTATTAATCTTCAATTTTAGCCAGTTTTCTTAGGCTTACATAACAGAATCGAAATGGTCGATAATATCAGCATTGGCATTGAAACCAAAATATGGTTATCGGACAGCCTTACCATTTTCTTTTCCCTACAGGTATTTTATTATTATCTATATATATAATTACACAAAATCCGCAAGGCAGCCAGCAGCAGCAGCAAGCAGGACATACGAAGCAGTCATCTGCATTTGCAGCGCAGCCAGCAGGACATACGATGCCATCTACCGACAGAACGGCAAATTATAAGAGTAGCAGCCAAGGCCCGCTGAGATAGTAGCTGCGCCCAGAACGCAACGTCCAGCAGCACGAACATACGGTGCCATCTACCGACCGAACGGCAACTTAATG
>JAHWFP010007956.1:0-56132 GCA_023313725.1 Lithobius niger | reverse complement strand
ATATATATTTTCCAACAAGGGTAATTAAAACGATTTATTTTAATTAGAAGCTGAGCTATGGCAGTTTATCTACGCATATACAATCTTCACCTTTCACTTAAGCCTAATTAAATCCATTTATGTAATTTAAAACGACTGCTACACCAGTTTAAAGTAAAACTATTCAAAAATCAAAGCGCTACATCATAGATAAACTACCGTAGCTTAGATGCTAATTAAAATAAATCGTTTTAATTCCCCTTGTTGGAAAATATATATCTTCATAATTCATTTAAGCCTAATTACACACATTTATGTTATTTAGAACGACTACTGAACCATTTTGAAGATGAAACTTAGCTTAAAACGACACAAAAATCAAAGCGCTACATAGTAGATAAACTGCCGTAGCTTAGCGCCTAATTAAAATAAATCGTTTTAATTACCCTTTTTGGAAAATATACATCTTGATCTTTCATTTAAGCCTAATTACACCCATTTATTTAATTTAGAACGACTACTACCCTAGTTTAAAGATGGAACTTATCGTAAAACGACCCAAAAATCAAATGCTACAATGTAGATAAACTGTCATAGCTTAGATTCTAATTAAAATAAATCGTTTAAATTACCCTTGCTGCAAAATATACATCTTCACCTTTTATTTAAGCCCAATTAGTTTAGTCGTTCTTAATTAGAACTAACATTGTATTTGTTTAAAGTCAGGAATTATAATACATGTGCCGTTGTGTCTACAGCATACATAAATGGCCAAATAGAACTTTAAATGACGAATTTCGGCCAGAAGGGTTAATTATACGAAAAATATGCATAGAACATTTTTTAAAGGAAATTTTATTCTGAACACAATTGGTAACCGGTTTGTTTTCGATCGGATGAACAGTTTAGGCGCTAGAAGCAAAAATATGTTTTTTGGTCGCCATTTTTGGACGCCATCTTGAATTTCGGGCTTGGGAGGAGAAATTCGACTTGGCACCGGGGAGATTCGAATTCGACATGCCAAAATTAAGGTAAAACCGCCCGGTGCCAAAATGTCTCAATATTTGCCGTTGAATGTTATTTTTTGGGATATTTCTTCCAGTCTAATAGGGCTGCTGCAATGAAGCAGTGTAAGCAGTTAGCTCCTATTTGTAATATCATAATAACCAAGTAAACTCTTTGTACACCATCTAAAGAGTATAGAGCAGTGACACGATGTAGAATTTTTGTATATAACTCTATGCTAGAGCCTTAATGGGTTAGCTGCAAGGGGAACTGCAGAGAGAAACAGAAGGGCGTCATACTGAAGCCGATGCTGTGAAGAGTGATTTCTTAGACCTAAAACGCGCGATTTTTGTTGTTGGAGAAAACAACGTTATTTTAAACCTAAGAAATCCGCTCTTCTGTTGTTTTTCCCGCCATTTTTATGTAGTGCACCTTGTAGTAATGCCCTCCAAAACCCTTACTGGTGTCAATCTGGTGCCAATATGGCGGCAAATGTCACTGCTCTGTTTACTTAAATGTGGGATGAGTCGGTCTTCACCCTCACATTTGGGGCCATACTTGATGTGGAGGATCGGAAAAATGGCGCTGGGAGGAATGTCCTTTTAAGACACATTTATTGTGGCAAGACGGTGCTCTTTATAGCTTAGGCCTTAATAGTTTAAGTAAGTTCAATTTAAAAGACATTTAATATAGCATGATTGCTCCTCTAAGAGTGTATAAATATTGTGAATTGTATTTTGACCATTATGGCTTAGCATTCTTTAAAAATTTGTCAAACAACGTTACATAGCAATTTAATAAAATAAAAATACGGCAGAATTATCTGCATCATCTAAGTGGCGCTAGGTGGCGCTCGATGTAGACTGTGAAAGCGCACACCACATACTACTACTATTCCAAGGTCTTTGGCGCACACCTCTGGAGGAAAGCCGAGACAAGCGCTTAGCCGCAGACCAAATCTTCCATGTTAACCAACACATTTCGCGAGTCCAGGCATGATTATGTAAAAAATGGCGCTGCAAGTGTTTTTGACCGTACTTTTTTATTTACCCTAAACAGATAAGTATGAAACACCGACTGAGGGGGCGCGCTTCACGCGCTATTATATACATCGAGATTTCTGTAACGTATGCCGCAAGCAATCGTGAAACTCCGGATGTGGGCTCATTGTGTGTGCGACCACACATGCCAAGGCATGTAACGACACATGCGCTAAGTTTAACACTGAGGATTTGGTCTGCGGCTATACGCTTTTAAAGCCGAGAGGAAAGCTGTATAGAGGGAAGGAAAAGCATGGGAAATGGCACATGAGTGTTGGTAAGTTTGGGTGAGTTACTAGCTTTAATCTTAGTGTTTGTCATTATTCTTTTGTTGTGAAAGTTTCGTTAGTTGCAAAAGGATTCACTGACAAAGCTTTTTTTGTTTCATGCACGAGCAACCGTAGTCAAAATGTAGAAGTTTAATTCTCCATTCAGGTGTGGTCGGCAGTCACCACGATGTCAAAAATGAAGGGAGATTTGATATAGGTTGCACTTGGATATTATCACACTACTGTAACCTAGCTATAGTAATCCTAGCCATAACAATTACATGGGTGAATTTGGAATACCGAGTTTGGTTCAAATCGCACGTTGTTGGTTTCATAATAAAATCTGCCTTTAGTGGTAAGGATAAAGATATATCCTGGGCCCGGTATGTCGTCACATACGCAAACTAATGGGTGGATGGCATGCTAGAACGGAAATTAAAACTAACAGTTTTATTACATTGGATGGGAACATCAATGTTGTCACTCTGTACCTTGTATTACCATAGGGAGCCGTACCGGACAACATCATACTAACAACAGACATAGATAAAGGGTGAAAACACCGTTATGCCAACTAATAAAGGGTAACGCAGTGTCTCTAGTCCCGGTTGGGCTGTAACTGTTTCAAGCCTATTTGGACGCGTTGCCGGGACCAGAGTTCTGCGTGTGTGGATCCCGGGAAACAAAAATACCGTAGTTTTTAGGCAAACTTATATTAGTTTTGGTTAGAATTAGTTAGTGTAGGTTAGGTTAGGTTACGTTGGTTAGGTTCACTTTAACACGCCGAAGGCCTACTTTTCAACGAATTCACCGGGACCTGAGTCTTTGTAAACTAGATCCCGTCACCGGGACCTGAGACACAGCCTAAAGGTAATCGTCCATTTTCACTTCACATCAACTTTTAACTCTTTCTGCCAGACCGATTTGCTTTGGGTTGGATTCGTTTTACTCGGAAAGCTTCATTTATACTACACATACCAACATCGGCACCCCACTTTTACTGGGGCTACATGGTAGGGGCCAATATAACCCCAAAGACTCCCAAACTGTCAAACAAGAGAAACCAGACCGCAAAATTTAGCCAATTTCGATTTACAACCGCCCACTTTTTGATGAGTTTCTGCTCTAATATGGACATACGATACGTCTTTACAATCACTGAAGTCTCCCCTTGCCTACCGCTAAGTTTGTTTTATTCCAAAACTTACGTTTCAAGCTGCTTACGAAACAATACAAGTCGACAACGAAATAGCACTTTCAGCATGAAAGAAATCGGCCGCCATTGCTCTCGTATCGTTCGTGTCTAAAACCGCAGTCAAACCTTTCTGTGCGCTTATTGGCCAATGTGCTACAGTAGCTATAGTAAATAAATGTCATGAGTAGCGAGTATTTCGGCCTTTTGGGCTGTTTCGTGCAACAAAAAATCGAAAATTTAAATTTGAAGTAACACTTGGCTACGAAACTTGTGGTTACGGGCCAGTATGCTTTTCAAATATTTCAGACATAAAGATCGGACTGCGGTTTTAGACGCGAACGATACGAGAACAATGGCAGCCGATTTCATTCACGCTGAAAGTGCTATTTCGTTGTCGACTTTTATTGTTTCGTAATCAGCCTGAAAAGTAGTAAGTTTTTGAATAAAGCAAACTTAGTGGTAGGCAAGGGGAGACTTTAGTGATTGTAAAGACGTACCGTATAACCATATTAGAGCAGAAATTCATCAAAAAAGTGGGCGGTTGTAAATCGAAATTGGCTAAATTTTGCGGTCTGGTTTCTCTTCAGTTTAAAGTTTGGGGGGGGGGTCTTTAGCCCCTCCCCTGTAGCCCCCAGTAAAAGCTGGGGTGCCGATCTTGGTATGTGTAGTATAAATGAACCTTTCCGCATAAAACGAATCCAACCCAAAGCAAATCGGTCTGGCAGAACGAGCTAAAAGTTGATGTGAAGTGAATGTTTATTAGTTGGTATAACGGTGTTTTTGCCCTTTATGAATGTCCGTTGTTGGTATGATGTTGTCCGTGCCCATGGTTCGTGCCGGCTCCCTGTGTGTATTACAGCTCTTTTCACAAGGCTGCCTGAAGAGAAGCTGTAGATTTTGCTTCCCACTGCTGGCCACTTCGACAATTGCAAGACATCTAGCATATCTAGTACTATCTAGCACTTGCTTGCATCAAACGAAGGAATGCACAATGTCATTTCTTTTTGCGAAACAAACGGGCCACGAGCATCTTAATTGTTGAGTGGAAATTTGGTACGTCCTCGTGTACCTTGGAGTAATCTGTACAGGTTAACAATATCACTGCCGCTAAATGGCGCGAGGGTATTTGCGAATGGTTTTCAATTGGTGATAGTACCACTTTAAACCGAAGCAGTGTTGCGAGGTGTTAACTTCCTGTGTTTTGATCGCCGGGAGGTGAGTTGTGCAACTTCTAACCAGTTGTTCTTGACTAAACGAACCAAAATTCCTTCCTCGTGTCAGAGTTGTTTCAACGCCATTCCTAATTCCGATGGTTCAGGCGTTGCCACGCACCTGAACCATGGGAATTAGAAATATAGCACGATAGTTCCTCTAAGAGTATATAAATATTGTGAATTGTAGTTTGACCATTATGGCTTATCATTCTTTAAAAATTTGTCAAACAATGTTACATCGCAATTTAATAAAATAAAAATAAGGCAGAATTATCTGCATTATCTTAGTGGTGCTAGGTGGCACTCGATGTAGACTGTGAAAGTAACTGTGGAGGCGCACACCTCTGGAGGAAAGCCGAGAGGGAAGGAAAAGCGTGGGAAATGGCACATGGGTATTAGTAAGTTTGGGTGAGTTACTATCTTTAATCTTAGTGTTTGTCATTATTCTTTTGTTGTGAAAGTTTCGTTAGTTGCTATATGATTAGAAATTCCCATGCCTGGACTTATTCCAACACGAGTGATATTTTCACACACACATTTATTAGCTAAAACCCTGTACAGCTTATTTAGGTGAGGTTATTTATGAAAGTAATATTGATAACTCGAGAACTAGGTCACGACCCAGAATGAGACATGAACGTGGGGCAGTATTTTATAAAGGTAAAAGCACCAAGTCAGTAACCAAAACAAGCAAGGCAGAAATTTGCACAAAAATACACCAAAAAAAAGCCTGTTTTGTGTATTTTTGTGCACCGTTCTGGCTTGTACTATCTTGGGGCAGTATTATAGACATGTGGACGTTAGGCCTTACAGGATAGGCCTTACTTTATTTTTGCTTGTAAACCTAGCATTGGAATCCCAATGCCTAACCCCCCCCCCCCCCCCTTCCGGGGTGGGGTGATTTTAAATTGATTTTTATTTATATAAAATTACTTCGATTTAAAACTTTGATTTAAACCTAACGTTTTTATTAATAATAATCCAGATTTAAATCGGTAGTTTTACCTTTCTTTTAAATGTTTCAAGCAATTAACACCCTACAAAATTTCCATTTTAAGTTTTAATTTGTCATATGATCAAGGTCGCCAAACAGCTGCCTGCGACGACAGCCTCTTCTGCATGTGTAGAGAGGTTGTTTTCAGCATTTGGCTATGTACACAAAAATACCCAATTGCTCGGGAACAGTCAAGGTTGGAAAACTTGTTTGGTGCTGAAAGTACTAAAAAAAAAGACGTACGACTTAACTGAAGACTGGTCAATCGTCAACAACATGAAGTTAAAGCAATTCTTAACCAGTTTCTACATTATGGCCAGCTGTATATTTAAATCCAAATCGGCCGTAATGTCAATTAAACTGACCTTAGTGTTCAAAATCAAAAATAAAATTTGGCGAAAACTATACATTTATTTTCTAAGAATCATCTCTATAAACGTTCACGTAGGCTAAATGATGTCCACAAAATACTACAAAAAACATGCGTAAAAAATACTGTAATCAAAAAAATCTGATTTAAATTAAAAAAAAAAAAAAAATCTAGATTTTTATCAACACACTTTTCTCTATTAACCGATTTGTGAAAAGGCTAACTTCGCCGAGTCTGAAGAAAGCCAGTACTGTCCTGTTCATTGCTGTGCCAACGAGCAAAAAATGAACGGGAATGAGAATGCTCCCAACTGTGCATAATTCTGATTAAGATTACTGTTGGCGAGTTCATTCCAGATTGACAAGAGTTCATCACGCAAACCAAACAAATAAAACTAGTATCTCACAAAAACTTGAAAAATTGTCAGTGGCAACTTGCTGCCACCTTCATCAGGCTTGAAATTGTGAGTCGTACACGCTTCAACGAACTTCTGACCTCAAAAGTCGGAAGTTCGTTGAGCATGTAGGACTCATAATTTCAAGTCTGATAGGTGGTTACAAGTTGCCACTGAAAATTTTGCAAGTTTTTGTGAGAACTTGTTTATGTGTTTGGTTTGGTATTAGTGGCCGCCAGGCCTCGAAATATTCATGCTCATTGCAAAATTTGCCGCTAGCAATCTTCAAGTCGTGGCAGTGGTGTTAACTTTCACTTGAGCTGATTTTCTGCTATTTTTAATCCGCAATGAGCAGTCCTTAGAAAGGCGGGTAAAATCAATTTTTTTTTTGCGGGGGTGGCGGGAGGGGAATGCAACTACCGATAATATAAAACTGGAATAAAAAGTAAAATGTCAATTTCCAAATGACGCCGGGTTTACTTTCATTTTGAGAACTTAATAATTTTTTTTAGCATCAAAAGCAAGACTTACGATTACAAGCACTGAACCATTTTTCCGCTGCTTTGTCAGGATTAAGAGTCCAGTCACACTTCACCTGCTTCATGATGCTGAACATTCTTTCTATGGCTGATGTGGGAAAGTCTTTTTTGCCTTTTTTTTTTTTTAATTCCATTAGTATCAAGAGTTTGCGTTTAAAGCAAAGGAAGAAAAAAATAATGCTATGCTTTATTAAAGAGTTTTGAAATATATTGCAATAAATCAGACAGTTTATATAGATATATTTTTGCATGCTATTTGATTACAACCTCGAAGCAAACGGTGCTACAAGCAAAGCGATCTTTGTGGAAATTGCAAGCAATTTCTTGACAATTGCCACGGGTGCCACGAAGCTATTTCGAACCCTGATTGCCGTAACTACCGCTAGGGCCCCGCGTAGTATAGGTGCAGAAATCCACTGGCCAGTTGGCGATTAAATTGAACAGGTTGGCGATTAAAATATTCGTCGTAGTAGCCAATTTGGCCGGTGGATTGATGAGTGATAAACAAGGTTGAAAAGAACTGTACATTTTCGCTTCTTGTTGTAAGGGTTGCTCATCAATGTTCCGATGGTCTTAAAATCCTAAGCTATAGCTCTTCGTTTCAGAAGTTAGAAGTGTTACGTGTAGTGAGGATCTCTTTATTTTCAAGTTTTCGAATCCTGTTAACCTATAAGGCCAGTGGACATGACAATTTCTAAGAAATTTGACAAATTCATGAATCACCGCGTGTAGATTGAATTAGTTTTTTTTTTTTTAATTGTTACTGGCTTCTACTTCTAGTGTCTAGAAACAAAACTTTTTTATTTGGTGGCTAACAATTTTTGCTCTACCGGCCAATGGCTAGTTGAGAAAAATATGAACCTACACCTATACCGCGTAGGTTTGGAAGAGGCAAGATGCTGTATCTAGTTACTTTCTAATCTGTGGTACAGCCTTCATCGCTTTCGCTTGGAACAACAGGATATTGCATGCACCTCACTCAGCCTGAGTTAGGTCTAGTTAATTCTTATATGGTCGGCTAACAGGATGGCTGTGCGCTGAACTAAGACTGCAGCAGGAGGTCGCTACTGTACTAGAAACAATGCATACCAAACCTTCGCTTTCTCTGGCCGTTAACCTTGTAACGCCAGCTAACTTCCTGTTCTCGTCTGAATGATGGTTGGTTTGGTTCGTGGCCATTACATGCGCGTGATGTGCGAGTTGACATGGTGAAAAACCGGTGGTGGTTCTTTCCTTCCGAGGGGTGCACATTCCTGTCCCATGATGGTGTTGGAAGGTGGCATCACCTGTGGGAGAGCAATCGTCAGTTGGTGCTATGAATGATTCATAGGGCTGGCCTGTGCCACGATCTTGGAATCCTCCCAGTCTTGTAAACCTAGCTAGGAGGAGGATACGAAAGAGAAATGGCGATTTTACCAGAGAACTTGTTCTCACAGGAGAATCGAAGTAGAGTCCGACATAGCTGGGTTACTTTCACTCCACCCAACTCCCTGTGCGGGGGGTGCCAGCCACATAAGAGAGTGGTTGGTACATGTGAGGCAGCAAAGTGGGGGAGTGACGTAAATTGCATCATTTAAGAGATTTAAATATGCAAAGTACCAAGAATTTATAGGGTTTGGAGGAGAATTTGTAACTTAAAAAGTCCCTATTGAAACACGTTAGATCGGTCCCCATTAGTTCAGTCCGAGTTTTCAGAGGGCACCACGTGTTCCATCTGATAATTTTTACTCATTTTTCAGCCCAAATCTAAAGTAAACTAAATTACAACTAAGCTAGGCTAAATAATAATTAAAATCAAGCTAGTTTCGTTTAGTTTAGTTTAATTTTAGGCTGAAAACTGAATAGAAATACCCACATAGAACACATGGCACCCTCTATAAACTAAGACTGAACTAATACGACTGTATCCAAGACGTTCCAGCAGGGGTCTCAGTCACAAATTCTCCTCCCCAACCCTATAAATTCTTGAAAGTACTAATAACAAATGTGCCTAAAGCAAAGGGTTATCCCAATCTTGTTAACCCAGCTATGTCGGATTCTATTCGGAGAACTTCGATTCTCCTGCGAGAACAAGTTCTCTGGTAGAATCACTTCCTTTTTTTTGCAGTTTTCTCATCAAGTACCAAGTTGCTGCTTTCTCCGCGTTCATTTTCCACCGCGTGAGCGAGAACAATCGAGGGAAAAACTGCTCACGAGGTCTGGCTGCACAAGCCGCTGTGTTTTGTGCCTCACGACCACCGGTCGCATGTTGCGCCAGTGCCCTTAGCACTCAAACTACGGCGTGATCTTGGGCTGCATTCGCCACATAATGAAATAGCTCGTAAAATTAGCGCTAGATTTACTAATAGGGGCCTAAAAAAATTTTACTTTTAATCAAGACAACCACGTTAACCTTAGGCCGCGAAAAAAAAATTGTCTTCTCAGACCACATGCAGATGACTCGATGTCATGCATGTCACATTTTTTTTTTTTTTAGCTGTAGATGGCTTAAAACGCTGGTTGCCGCTATATTTTTCATTTTCCTGTTTAAAATGCTTATGGCCAAGACTTGGCTGCCATGAACAAGTTGCATAAATAGTAATACAAATACGTAAACACATGATACTGTAGAGTTCAGAGAATTCGAAAAATATGAAACTACAGTAACGCTCAATCTCACAACACAGAAATCAGTGTACTGTTGTGAGATTGAGCGTTACTGTAGTTTCTTATTTTTGCGTATTTTTCGAATTCTCTGAACTCTCACAGTATCATGTGTTTACATATTTTTATTGCAATTTATCTTCGTAAGGCATGCAACTTGTTCATGGCAGCCAAGTCTTGGCCATAAGCATTTTAAACAGGAAATTGACAAATGTAGCTTCAGCCAGCATTTTAAGTCATTTGCAGCTAAAAAAAAAAAAAATGTGACATGCGTGACATCGAGTCACCTGCACGTGGTCGGAGAAGCACATTTCTCCTTTGCAGAATCCTCCTCACTGTGTTACAAGATTGGGATCTCCTCTTATGCCTACGGCACGTTTTTAGCTCGTTTTTAGTCATTTGTGCAAAAATTACGTCACTTTCGCCTTTGTCCCACTTTCCCCTACCCTGCTCGAGTCCATCCACTCTTTTTCTTGCCGTTGGCGCGTGTAGTCAGAAAATCTTAAGCTAAGATTATTGGATTACTATACGAAAGTCGTTCTGCATGATCTTTTTCACACTAAACTGAACGGCGCTATTTATTTCAAACAAGCGGCGTTGTTACGAGGCTACGTGATTTGGTAGTGATTAATTCTTTAGAGACTGGTTAGAGAGTATTAAAATAGCGGCCGGCTTGGCGATTGAAAGTTTTGCGAGAACGGAGTGCGTGGCGGCCTGTTAGGCTGGCCAAGTGCGTCCGCACGTGGATATAATTGCTTCTTGAGAACGTTGGCAGTGGTTCAGTGCGTTTGCTGTAAATGCAATTTAATTTACAGGTAGTGTATATTTTCTGGTCGGCAAGTAGAAAGCCCAATTTTACCTGGGGAGAGGTCAAAATTGGTTTCTATTGCCTTAAGGAAAATATACACTACCTGTAAGTACCCACCCAACCTCCCCTCTCGAGTCACCATCATGGCTGACATATCGTGAGGAAAAATAGATGGCTGGCTAATGCCGTAACACCATTTATGGAGGGCCTGTGCGCGCCGGACCCGCGTGTGTGCAGGTGGGTGTCTGAGCTGGGCGTATCTAGAGAGTTTAAAATCCTCCAGGGTAACGAGGACTCAGAAACTGAATGCAATTTAATTTACAGGTAGTGTATATTTTTTTTTCTCGGCCTAAGGTTAATGTGGTTATCTTGATAAAAATTAAAAAATTTTAGGATCCTGTTAGTAATTCTAGCGCTAATTTTACGGGCTATTTAATTATGTGGCGAATGCAGCCCAAGATCACGCCGTAGTTTGAGTGCACGCGACCGGTGGGTGTTAGGGCATAGAACACAGGGCCTTGTGCGGCCAGACCTCATCAGCAATTTGGTACTTGATGAGAAAAGCATGCAAGCAAGCGGATGTATTCCAGAAGCACCGTTGTACGTCCAACTAAGCCTGATGACAGTTGGGAGAAGTTTCCATCGACCTCCATCATAAATTGTCGAAAATTTGCGAAATTGACCGATTTCTGTGTTGTGAGATTGAGCGTTACTGTGGCTTCGTATTTTTCGAATTGTAATAAAACTAAAGCCATCTAGGAGTATAAAAAATTGCAGACATAATAATTATATTGTAAAATATTTAGCAAAATACAATAGGACCATCGTATTACGTTTTCATTGTTAAAAAAAAATTCGGAAGTTGGACTGTATTACTCAGGGAAACCTTGGAATTCACTGGATATTTTTCCATTACAGCATCTGTTAACTGCTTCCGAAATTTGTTGATGTTTTTAATACCGTACCAGTAATTTTAAGTCTCATTATTTCCTCAATTTTCATGAACGCTCTGACAGTGCACTCCCTATTATTTGTGGCCGCCATTGTGACTGGCTGCCCGCAAGCGATGTGCTCTGCTAGCGCCCATGCATGCCTTCTTGACTCGCTTCACGTGACGTCACTTGAGACCGGGCCCTTTCGCGATCAAGGGTCACGGGTTTCGAACGAACCAGTTGGAGCTTGCGAACTGAAGAATTTCAAAATCAGACGTTGAAACGGAACATTTCGTTCGAGAACTAAAGGCAATGAAATAGCGGTTGAGGAGTCACTCACTGAACGCAAGGAAAATGTAGCTGGAGCACGATAGGCCTAACGTGTTATGAGACAGCCATAATGCTTGTTTTGTGAAGATCGTCGCTGGTGAATACGAAATCGTTGAGATTGGAGCATAATTGGTGGATTTGACAATGACATTATGTTAAACTGACTTTATCAAGGCGTAATAAACAACTGTATGGATGGATATTCTTTCACTTTCAACCAATCTTCGGGAGAATGTGACGGTTTCGTGCTGCGTATCAAAACAACGCTCGCAGGATTTCGAAATTCTCGGTTAAAATATAATTTTCCGGGTGTTGCTTGCGTGGTAGCGGAGATAGTGATTCGTGCTGATAACAAGTAGGAATTTATACTCTCTTGAATAGTAGACCCCTGTCGCCGCGCGGCCTTGTAGACTCTCTTGAAATTACGGACGTATACCTCAGCCAAACCGTTGGTCCAAGGCGCAAAACTTGGCCCGGTCATGTGCCTAATTCCGTTGGATTTTAACCAACTTTGGAATTCTGCTGACAAAAATTGGGCAGCATTGTCCGTAACTAAGCTGTCCATTAAACCATATAAAGCTATATGATTGTTTAAAACGTCAATGACACGCGCGGACGTTGTTGACTTCATTTTATGCACAAAAGGAATTTTTGAATGTGCGTCTACAAGAATGAAAAACATGTAATTGTCCATCGGGCCCAAAAAATCAGCGTGTAAGCGATTGTTGGGTTTTAGTGGATATTCCCACGTATGCTTAGGACCTGACGTTTGAGTATCTTTATACTCTTGACAATTTTGGCATGATTTGACTTTATTTTCAATGTCAGAGTCAATCTTAGGCCACCAGACTTTTTGTCTAGCTAAACTTTTCAATTTAACTATGCCTAAGTGAGCACTATGTAGATCTTTCAAGATTTGTCTCCGCAAGGCCGTCGGCACCAGGACTCTAAACCCCCAAAATAAGGTTTCGTTTTCGACAGAGATTTCAGCACGACGTGTGAAGTACGGTAACAGATCGGGAATTTCGCATTTGTCAGGCCAACCATGGTTCACATAACGATAAACTTTTGAAAGGATTTTATCACGTTTACTTTCAAGAACGAGTGTCTCGTTTAAAACTGGAAGATTAGAAATAGTTTCTAAAGCAAGAATATTGTACTGCTCTTCTGCTTTCTCGAATTCCTCGGTATTTGGGAGGGGAAGGCGCGATAAAGCGTCTGCCGTCAAATTAAGTTTACCGGGAATGTGTTGGAATTCGTAATCGTAAGCATTAAGCATCACTGCCCAACGCTGAACCCTGGCGGCTGCCATCTGCGGTATTCCTTTTTTAGGGCCAAAAATCCAAACTAAAGCCTTCTGATCAGACTGTAGTATGAATCGCTGACCATAAACGTATTCATGAAACCGTTTCACTCCCCAAGCCACGCTGAGCACTTCCCGGTCAAAATGCGAGTAGCCTCTTTCCGCTTGAGTGAGTTTACGTGAAGCGAAAGCTATCGGCCGTGATTCACCGTTTTTCATGACATGCATCAGGCACGAGCCTATTCCGTAGGGTGAGCCGTCACAAACGAGTTTGAGCTTTAAT
Organism: Lithobius niger; assembly: GCA_023313725.1. Taxonomy (NCBI): domain Eukaryota; kingdom Metazoa; phylum Arthropoda; class Chilopoda; order Lithobiomorpha; family Lithobiidae; genus Lithobius; species Lithobius niger. Next base: position 42,834 of record JAHWFP010007956.1, on the reverse strand, counting down.
TTCGGATCGTAATGAACCAGAACTTTTGATTTAAGAAATAATTCTTTTACTTTACTCACGGCTCGGTCGCATTCTGCCCCCCAAACCCACTTCACACTTGGGCTTAACAAACGTGTTACTGGTGACAGAATATGAGCGAGATTCGGTAGATATTTTGAGTAATGGTTTACAAAACCCAGAAAGCTCTGTAGCTCTTGAATACATGTTGGGTTAGGAGCGTTTGTGACTGCTTCGATAACCTCAGGGAGTGTATGCAGGCCTTCTGCATTTATCATGTGGCCTAAATATTTTAATTCAGGCCGCGACAGTTTGCACTTCTCGATCCTAAGTTTGGCTCCTGCATCTTGTAAAACATTTAACAGTTTATTTAACGATTCGTCATGCTCACCCCCCTTCCCGCTCACCAGGATGTCATCATAAAACGGGAGACATTTGGGGATTTTACTGGTGACTTGAGTCATTACCCTCTGGAAAATTCCAGGACTGGACGCCAGGCCCAGGGGTACACGAAGCCATCTAAACAAACCCAGGGGTGTATTTATTGTCAAAGCTTCTTGTGACTCTTTGTCGAGTTCAATTTGCAGAAATGCATCCTTAAGATCGATAAGGGAAAAAGTGTCACTGCCTGCTAATTCACTGAATAATTCTGCGGCCGTGGGAACTGGATAGTGGTCGACTTCGAGTTGAGGGTTCACGGTGGTTTTATAATCACCAATCACTCGGATTTGACCATCCGCCTTGTGAACTATGACGATCGGCGTAGACCACTGAGAAGTTTCCACAGGCTCTAGAATTCCAAGGCCAACCAATCTACGAATTTCTTGGTTAACCTTTTCTTTAAGTGCTAACGGAACCGGTCTTACACGACTGTACACAGGCTTGGCATCAGGTTTTAAATGAATTTTGGCTTTAAAATTCTTAAACTTACCCATGCCTTCAGAAAATAGCTCCGGGAAACCCTTCACTATTTCGGAAGTGTCAACTGGCGTAATGCTAGTTTTAATTTTCTTAACACTTTTCTTAGGTTTCACTTTCGTTTGTAGGTCGTAAAAAGGATGGAAATTAACTCGAAAAATAGAAAGCCAATCCTTTCCCATTAATGCAGGTTTATATAATTTTGAAACTAAAGCATCCAAATGTTCGATTTGACCTTGAACTTCAACCTTCAGACTTACAGTGTAAATCGTGTTCTCAATTCCGTCAGTGTATGAGTGTATCGAGTACGGACTGAGTTTTAAAGGACAGTCCGCAAAATATTTTTGATGCCACTCAATAGGGATAATGGATGCATCTGCCCCGGAATCAAGTTCCATTTCTAGCTTGACACCATTTAGGCAGACTGGCATTTTCCATTTATGGATTTTCATAGAATTAACTACTACTATTATTTTGTTGGTTTGTAGGGGAATTGAAATCTGGTCCGCAGCCTGACTCAGTCCAAGAGTATTATTTTTCAGTACAAGATAGTCGTTGTCTGAATCGCTATCAGACCCGGAACCAGACTCTGAATTTTCGGCTTCAACATCCTGGCCTTCTTCACTATCACTTTCGCTATCGCGTTCGAGTTTGTTGACGCGTTTTTTGTAGCTATACTTTTGTTTTGTGTTCGGCCTAGCCTTAAAATTTGTGCTAGAACTTGCTTTAGGGTGGTCGAGTGATTTTAAAGTTCTATTCGAATGACTAGCTTTTCGGCACACGGCTTTTAAATGGCCGACAGTGTGGCAACGGCCACAAGTATAGTCTCGATATTTACAACGTGTTTTCACGTGGCCATTTTTGCCGCAACAATAGCAAATGAAATCCTTAGTGGATTTAGGCCTACTTGATGTTTTGCCCGATTTTTTAGCTACGTAGTTAACAGCTCTAGAATGGCTTCTCAAAACGCTTTGGTCTGTTTCAGCAGATTCTAAGGATAAAGCTAAGGATGTTGTAGCCTTTAAATCCAGAGTCTGCTTCAACAACTCGCGTTGAATGACTTCTGATTGGATCCCCCCAATTAGGCGATCCCTAATCATTTCGCTGTTAATGTCTTTAATTTTTGCGAAGTCACAATACTTCGTCATTAGCTTTAAGGCAGCTAAATATTCCCCGATACTCTCATCTGATTTTTGCGATCTTCTAAAGAATTTAACACGCTCAGATACCACTGAGGGCACTGGCTCAATGTCGTCTAAAACTTTTTTAACGAGCTCATCAAATGTTAATGAGTCGGGCAAATCAGGTGAGAGGATATTAAGAATTCTATCAAACATTTTCTGGCCCACAGATGCCATTAGAAAATTAACTTGCTTGGTTGCTGGTATTTCTTTAGCTAAAAAAAAGTAACGAATTCGGCTGGAGTATTTCTCCCATGTGTCAGACTCGCAATCGAATTCCGAAAATAAACCAGCGGTTTTAGACGAACCCATGTTGACGTCGTCTTCACTATCACTAGATTCAAAATTTAGAATTAAATTAGAACTAGCTTCATTAACGCTTGCGTTCACTACTGAATTATTTTCAGTTTCACTTTCACTGCTAACTTTAGCAGTTACAGGTGGTTTGCTACCGACACCCGTCTTTGGCATAAGCCTACAAAATTAAATTTAATTAAATTTAATTACAATCCTGTTTAACATGCAAGGATTAAACTGGAGCACTCAAAACTACCGGTCACTTATTTAAACACAGAAATAAATCAAGCTTGACTGTAGCCTACCTAGTTGTATAAATTAACTGCCTACAAGTTAAATTTAAAGGGACTAGGCTTTGAAAAAATGTTTTACGTTCACCATTTGCAACGTTTTACAAAACAACACTTCTGGCCTAAGCCTCAGCACAGACCAGATTTCACTAAGTTTGAGCATAAACCTACGGTGTTAAATTTTACACCGGCACACACTAGCCCGAATATGGGCAATGGCACAATCGAATTTACAAGGGTTAATTTAGCAGCGCATTTTTCGAACCTTCAGGTTTATAGTACTGCCTGTGCGGACACGCCAGTGCGTCGCTCTAGAACACTGCCAAGGTAAAATTAACCATAATAAATCCAATTGCCCACTTCGGTTCTAGTTGTTAAGGTACTAAATTTAACTATTATCATTTCGTACCACACAGCACTACCACGTCAAAATAACACTGTTTGAAAAAGTTTAAACTCTGATAGGAATTCAGAGCACTAATTTTCATTGCCAAAATGAAAAAAATTTGCAACTTACCACAAATATGGAGCAAAGATGTGGTTGAAGACCTATCAGTTAAGCTTAAGTTTTTAAAGATTACCAAAGGTACCGGACTCGTCGCCAACTGTGATATCCTTGGCGGGGACACACCTTAGCCCAGCGTGGGCACCAATGGTAATAAACAACACGGACTACCAGAGTGTAGGCTACAGCTGATAAGACAGCGAACTTCCTGTTTACTTCTCTTTAAATACAATTATAACAGGAAGTCATGTGATGCAACTTAATACAATATATAATTATAGAAGAGCCTATTAGTAGTTAAAGGGGTATCTTGGTAGGGTTAACATATTGACATGAAATTGATGGCTGCCATTGTGGAGCACACAAGTGACGACTCCACACCTACCAACCATTAAAACGTGCATAATGAAATAATAAAATAAAACTTCAAAACTTTTGTGGCACATTGGCATTAAATATCGGCCATTTTGTCAAAGAAACGATAAAAACAGTATACAATCACGAGGTGTCTGATGGGCGGATCTGCTACGTTTGAAGGGGTTTTTTGGTGAGTTTAAATTGTGCAATGAAATAGTTTTTATTACGTGGCATGTATTAAAGTTTTACTTGGGATGCTATTTGTGATTGTGTGTGTTTAGGTGCTGGAGTGATTGTAATATTGGCACCACTACTGTAAACAATGTTGACAAAAAAAAAAACGGCCATTCGGCGAACCATCATGTTGTTTCAGCTAAGTAAAAAGGGGGGCAGGGAAATCTTTAAATTGTGTACTTGCTTTTAGTTTCTTTTGAAAAATGGCCGATATTTAATGCCATTGAGCCATGAAATATCAAGTTTTAGTTACTAGTTGCCATCATGAAAATTGCACTACCTGTAAATTTCTGCATTCAGTTCCTGGCTGCTGTCTACTCTGGAAGGATCAAAACTCTTTAGATTCACCCATGCGCAGATGACTCTCCATAAATGGTGTTACGGCGTCAGCCAGTCATCGCTTTTCCTTTAGCCTCCGGCCACATCACCTCGTCTACCCTCTACGTCATCTTTCGATTTCGTCTCTCGTTCAAGTTCTTCAAGCTTTGCCTCAAGTTCTTCAAGCTTTGTTCTCCTCTCGTCACCTGTAAATGCAGAAATTAACAGGTAGTGGATATTTTCATGACGCCAACTAGAAAGCCCAATTTTACATGGTGGAGGTCAAAATTGGTTTCTATTGCCTAAGTGAAAATATACACTACCTGAGTCACCACCATGACATATCGAGAGGAAAAGTAGATGGCTGGCTGACGCCGTAACACCATTTATGGAGGGTCTGCTCGTGCTAGCGCATTCGCAGATGGGCTGCCGAGCTGGGCGTATGTAAAGAGTTTTGATCCCTCCAGGGTAGACAGCAGCCAGGAACTGAATACAGAAATTTACAGGTAGTGTATATTTTCACTTATGCAATAGAAACTAATTTTGCCCCCCCCCCCCCCCCCGCCCTTCCGTAAAACTGGGTTGTTTTTTTTATCATGCCATGTTTTAATGGTTGGTATGATGAAGATTTATTAAAAAAAAACCAAATGTGTACATTGGCGCTATTGAGGCTTTTTTTTTTTTTTATCTTAAAGGGTATGAAGAACATGCATCAGTCCTTCCTTGAGCTACTAGAACTACCTTGGATAAAAAAGTTAGTTTTGAAAATAACAGGGGTCGTAGAGTTCCTACTTTTTCCTTATTTCCTACTTTTTTTTTCTAATTCCTTATTTTCCTACTTTTTTCCTGTTTTCAGATGTACAGTTCCTTACTTTTTTTCAACCATGCTTATTTTATTTGTAAATTTAAGTGTAAATTAATAGAATAACGTAAAATATTTGAGTTCAATACGTAAGGCACGAATTTCATTGGTGTACTCTGTCCCTGACTAGTTTTCAATGTAACGATGCGTTCTGCGCGTGCGCGTTGAAAAGCATCACTTCCGGTTTCCTATCTTGCGCGATGATTTCGTTTTCACAAGTCTACCGTCAACGTCCAAGCATAAATTGTTGGATAAGTGCTTAGCCTACTATTATGTGTCCACTGTTTAAATTTAGTTACATACTAGCTGTTTGTAATTCCGTTTCTCGATACAATGAATGAGTATTAAAAAATAGGGATGCACCAAATATTCGGTAATTATTCGGTATTCGGCCTATTAGGCCAGCACAGAACCGAATAATTCGGTATTTGGCAGTTTAACTATTCGGTTGTATATTCGGTATTAGGCAAGTGGAGTATTCGGTTATATATTCGGTATTCGGTGCATCCCTGTTAAAAAACCGTAAGTGTTCTGTATTACGTCACCATGTGCCTAGCTTTAAGAATGCTCTTGAAACGAGTAAGCTTTTATCACATTTACTGTTATTAAGCCCTGATATTATGCCGAGGGGTTCCTTATTTTTACCTACTTTTTAGTGAAAAATTCCTTATTTTTCCTTATTTATGATTTACAAAATTCCTCATTTCCTACTTTTTTCCCCCCAAAACCCGCTACGACTTCTGAAATAATTTCCAGTGCCATTAGAGTTGGCAGAAATGTTACACACACTTTCAGCAGCTATTTAAAAAGCAGGGCTGCAGACTTTGCAAAATCGAGGTGAAAATCCAACGACCCCCATAGAGACTGTTGTAACCATGAAAGCAGCAGTAAATATTAGTTCGACATTCAAAAAGAGATTAAGAGTTACTGACAGTAGAACTGAAGAGCAAGAGATTTTGAACATTGTGTGGGGACAAGTTCTATTCCAGCGACAGCTGGCAGCGGCGATATTATCTTGATAATATTCGTATATCGTTGCCATTAAAAGGTAAATTGTGTTCAGTTGTGTGCAGTGGTAATGTACCAACGAACCATTTTATTTGGAGACTTCCTCATGACATGGAAAAAAGTACCGAATTAACTCGTTCCCAAGCTGTGATCAATACTATGAAACCGAGTATTAAGAAATATACAAAGGCCATTATGCGAACATTTTATCAGAAATGTTCACTATTCTGCAAAATAAAACCAGCATATTTGCGGTACATATGTAACCGCTAGTTGGCGTGTGCTCCACAGATTATGTTACCGATGAGCGAGTGAAGATGGTCATTGAGCTTCAAGGTCCCAGCATTGCAACGGATCTGCACACACAACGAAGGTACATGAAGTTTACTTTAATACTGTAAAGAGTGTTTATAGCAAACTGTCGAAGAAGCAGTGGACAAAAGACGCCGTGATCTATCACACATTTTGCATCAGCATTAGGTGATCTTCATGACCAAGTCACTGCTCGATGTCCTAAAGTACTCCAATTCCCTCAAAACGGTGGCTTCACTTGCAATTGCAGCTAAGATCCCATCATCACGAACAGCCATGCAGTTTACTGGACGTCTTGCTGTCAATTATTGCATTCAGTCGAGACAATTTCGTAGCGAACATTGTGACATACGTGTCTATTTTTCGCTATCAGAAAGATGGCAGTCAGTTTCAGCGAGAAATCTGTATTTGCATGCATGGATGACAAACATAGTTGTAAAATTGGCTCACCGAATTACCCAGTTGCTGCAGTGGAACGTGGTAAACAAGTTATTGTTGCAAAGAACAAGACGTTTGTTGTTGGGGAAGAATACTTCACGGAGTTTACTACTGTTCCAAGTGTGACATTCATTTTGGACATTCCAGATATTGTCGCTGGCTCGTGGTGCTGAGACCGTGGTTGGAATTGAAGTACATACCTTTAAACGGTCAATTCCTCTTAGGCATGCTACCGAACTTTACACTATAGACGTGGTCGAACAGGAAAATACGCACTTTCGGATCGAAATCACACAGAAAAAATTCGTGTTCAGCTAATTTTCAACAAACATTTGACTTAATCGTACGACGTTTGCTTCCTCAGGCTGGTTCTTAGTCTTTGACGACTGAGTTTCACATTCCTACTCAAAGACTAAGAAGCAGCCTGAGGAAGCCAAAAGCCAAACGTCGTGTGATTAAGTCAAAGGTTTATTGAAAATTAGCTGAACATGAATTTTTTCTGTTATTTCGATTTGAAAGTACGTATTTATGTTCAACCATGTCTATACTATAGCTATTTTGATTCAAAGTAAAAAAAAAAAAACCCCACAGTATTTTCCGAACTTTACACTATCTTGAATGAAGATGCTGAGAGAGAAGTTTTGTTTGTATGTGCCGTTCGAAAATATAAATTACGTGCAAATTCTAGCATTCTTGTTCTGAATGCATCTTTCCCTCTAGAGGTAGTTATATAGCTGCCAGCTCAGTAACTCGGTGCGTAGCGCAACCCTCCTATAAAAGTGCCAAGGCACGAAATGTCATTTCTTCCTTAGTGGCCGCTATGTGCAGACACGCTGTCGTTTTTCCCCGTGTACCCTTCGCTGACTGTCGTCCCTTCTCTGTTGCGCCTTCATTGATTTTCACCCTTCGTCGACTTCGACCCTTCGCTGGCCAACAACATTACAACTCAAAGGTGCTCCGAAAAAGACTTCCTCCCGAAAAACCACTCCTTCGCCCTGCCTGCTTCCTGGTCCGTCGGACCCTTCGCCTGCCTGTCGTCCTTCGCGCCACGATGAACCTATGCGATCGTCCTTAACACTGTCCCCACCTGTCGCGGCCTCTTCTCCCAGCAGATGCTGTCCTGCTCTAGGCCTGTCGTCGGATGCTCGTCTCTTAACCTTCATCTGATGCTCCTATAGGCCTCCCTCTGAAGCTTTACTCAACCCGCTGTTGCAGCCCCTCTAGGCCTTTCGCCTGAGGTCCTCCAGTCGTGTTGCCTGCAGCTCCTCTGGCCTTGTCATATGCGGCGCTTCTGCATCTTCCGTCCAAAGCTCCCCTGGACCTGTCAGATGCAGCTCACTCGCCCTGTCGTCTTAAGTTTCCCGACAGATCAGGCTCACGTGCTGTTGGCACCATCCATGACTACCGCGACAAGCAAGCGGCCTTCGCTGTCGCCTCCCTTCTGTAGGTTGCGGCATCATCTTCAGGTGTAGCCCTACGCGCATCATCACTTCCAATCTGTTATTCTCGACGGATAATGTCACAACTCCCCCATCAGGCAACAACGCACACTCTTGCAACTTTCGTTCACCTTTATCGTTTCTCTTTAGGGCCACCAGTCGTCGTTAGAAGCGTTGGCTGGCTGTCAGCACAGCCTTTGCACCACACAGTTATAATAGCAAGAACTCGGTTCGTGCGCTACCCTTCGTCAGCTATCGTACCTTTCAGCGACAGCAATGACATGATGTAAAGGACTCCACCTCCCAGAAGACCACTTCTTCGGCCAGTCTGTTGACTGCTTGTTCCGACGTTGTCATCGGGCCCTTCGACTGTCTATCATCCTTTGCCTGGCTGTTGTACTTATCGACGGAATCAACCCAAGTGAACGTCCTCACTGACGCCCCAACCTGTCACGGCTTCTTCCAGCGAATACCGTTCTCCACCATCCGGCTCCCATTCACCATGCCGTCCGCCCGCCACTGCACTGTGACTGAGGTTGGCGCTAATGACCAAGTTGTCGACGCGCCATTAAGCCTCAATCCCCCCCCCCCCTTCATCAATTCCCGATGGATCTACTGTGGGCACCCGTACCCCACCACGTCTCGTGTCCCTTGTGGCCACACCGTGATTTCGCCTCCTGGTCTTCGGGTTCCCCAGACCATCCTTCACAGCAAGGATACTTTCTCCAGCTGCAACAGCAGGTTGAAGTCCCAAAAAGCGACAAAAAGCTTCATCGCTCTCGCCTGCCTACTGGAGCTCCTCTAGACCCTTCGCCCTGTCGCTTTCAAGTTCCGTCTCCAGCAACGCCTGCGGCTTCCACTGCTCAGCCACTCCAAAGACCAAGTTCATATGCTTGTGGCCAAAGCCATATGTGACTTTCACTACACGCAGTCTTCGCCCTCTTCGCAGTGCAAGTCTTACACCTGTAAGTGGTTCGCAGCATCGTCTTCAGGTGAACCCCTTCGCAACGCCGTCATTCCCTGCCTGTTTAATCATCAGACTAGAGGCGTCGCAGCTGCCAGTCCAACAACGATGGACGCACTTGGTCGTCCGATCTACACTAAACCTTTCGTCGGCCATTGTCTCCCCCGCCACGTTCATGTGATACCCTTTGCCGACAAGCTCTTCCTGGGAACTACTGGCCAGCCTTCACCAGTTCCGGCCCTTTGCAATCCACAGCGCCAGTAAGTTGGAACCTGCCTCAGCACTCAGTGGGCATCACAATCAGCATCATCCTCGTAATAGTTCCACCCTTTTATCTGTCAACCTAGAAGACCCTTCGGTCATTGACTCCAGCCAAGTCGGCAGCCCTCGCCATGCTCTTGTCCGATTTCTTGACGACAGTCGAAGATGTTCCCGACTCATTTTCTGTACGAACTGTCATCTGGCTCAGATCCCGTCAAGAATAGAGGTTTGTTGATGTGTTTCGGCTTTGGTTTACATGTGCAACATCCAAAACGTCACTCCATTCTCGGCCAATCAGCCACCCTTCTTGCAATGCTCTGTGCTAGAAGCTTTCACCTGGGTTAGGCTACCTTGACGCCGAACGCCTAATTTTTCTAGTAAACCGGGCCTTCATGAAGGCGCGCCTCGCTATCTCTCATTCTATGCAATGGCTGACCAATGCTCTTTTCACTACATATGTTCTTTTGTGACGTTGCTCTCAAACCCGCATCGAACCCCAACACAACATGGTTCCCTCGACATCTGCTTGACGTTTCAGATCACCAGTTGCAACGAAAAGGAACCCAGTTTCACCCATGCTCCGGCGATCTACATCTGCACGGGTGACGAGTATTCTTGAACAAGCTATCTGCATTGCTAGTACGGCCATCGGGGATCCACCATCAACTTTACGACAGCCACTGGAAGAGGTGGTTTCATTGATGTAACTCAAGGAAAGTCAACTCCGTCGTTCACCATTTTGCATGAGCTCCTGATTTTCTTCACTGGGCTTTTTAAGGGAGGCCTCGATGGGTCAGCAATCCAGTTTGTCGCTCAGTCAAGCTTCATGCAGTCTTAAAGGCTTCAAGCTTCACTTATCACGTCCTTTGAAGTCGGGAACAGCTGACATCTCGCCGACGTTTTCCACACTGGGACCTCTCCAATATCCTGGACTCTCTCATACCGAAACTTTACGAGCCCGTCTTTGACTGCTCGTGAACCTCCCCACCCGCAAGATAGTGTTCTTGACAGCTTTGGCAGCTAGCCTGCATTATGATTAAGTACAAGCCTTCTCCATCGATCCGGCTCACTACTTTTTTCCCTGCCTTCACGGCTGTTTCCTACACGCTGAGGACCTGCTTTCGAGCAACGACTTAACAGCCTTGCGAACTGTCCCGACCAATCGTCATTCCAGTGTCCTCTAAGGTGATTGGTGGCCAACCTGGATCCTCCCCTGTCAAGTACGGGTTCTACGCTTCTACATACAGAGAATGAACTACAAACGACCTGCGCAAGGGCCGCAACCAGCTTTTCGTCCCCTTCAACGGATATTTCGACGAGACCTCCGCCAGACAATCGCAACTGGATCACGTCTGTCATCGTAAGCAGCTACGAAGCTTGCACATCACCTTCATCAACATCAGCATTACAGCTCGTGAACTGAGGGCCATCTCTATGTCTGGGGTTTTCCACAGCATCGCACCACTTCAGGGAGATGGCCATGCCTGCTAATGGACTTTGTCAGGGGTCTAGTGTCACCGCCAAATGCGTCGTCCGACCCTCCTTAGCGCCACGACTCAGAACGACACATGTATAGTTTTTTGTTAATATCCAAAAAAAATTAAAACATTAAAGATTATAAAAAAATATATAATGGTAGTAATAATTAGGGACAACATCAGATCCCTTTTTCCTGTTTCTTCAATGTCTCCCATACACCGCAAAGTTTGGCCTTTTGAGGGAGCCAGCTCGTAACCCTTGGTGACCCGTCAGGTGGTGCTCACCGCCTTTTTGACGAGTCCACTGTAAATACTAGAATTTATAGGTAATGATATTTTTGAACGGCACATAGAAACAAAAATTAGCATTTTAATGTTTCTATTGCCTAACGAAAATATGCATTACCTATACCCACCCTACGTCCCCTCGATGGGTCACCACCATGACATATTGAGAAGAATAAAAGATAACACCACTTCGCGCCTTGGCGCTTTTATAGGAGGGGTGCTCAGAATACTCACTGGGTTATTGTGCTGGCGGCTATATAACTTTATCTCTAGAGGGAAAGTTATAACTTTAGTTATAACTTTAGATGGAAAGTTATAACTTTACTTCTAGAGATGCATTCAGATCAACAGTGTTAAAATTTACAGGTAATGTATATTTTGTTAGGCAATAGAAGCAAATTACCCGGTGGCACCCGACATTTTAATGTTTCTTATGCGGATGGTGGACCGGCCCACTAACTCGCATATGTATCAGTCCAGCTCTCTTCTTAGAAAAAGATTTAGACATGCTTGTCGCAGCAAGAACTTCTCCAATTTGGTCTTGGAAGGATCATGTCACCTCTTAACTTGGCATTACAATGTGTGGAATTGATGGAGCAGAAAAGCCATAGGAATGCGAAAAGTTAATAAAGGCAACACATTGCGGGAGTTAAGAGAAAGCCTTGATTCATTGGAACCAGGGAAAACTCTGCTCTGCACTATGTTCCGACTGTTAAACTTGAAGGGACTGAAATACAAATGTGTAAACTTTGGAATAACCTGAAGCCATACCTGGAAAGCGGTATTGGGCTACCGAATGAAGACATGTCACACAAAAAACCTAAAGAAGGCATTACGATTAAATCCCAAATTAACTACGGTACTGTGCGTATCCATTGTGCAACCTCTCGTCACTATTCGTTTTGCTTGAAGAAACGTGGTAACCTTGATTGAAATCTGCTAACCTCCAAGGTTGCCCCGTGACATCCTTGACAAACTGCATCCTCTCCGTGATGCTGTTCCAGGTAACGAAAACCACTACAAAGTTTTTATTGATGTTTAGGGGGGAATTACCACCAATGAATTGCACCGACCATCAATTCAGCTGCCTTCATCAATGGGTCATGGTATGCCCCGTCTGCAGATGCTGCAAACAATGTGAAAGAGACAATTTTTTGCATTGACTGTGACAAGTCAAGACTTATTTTATACAGCAAAAGGCTGAAGCTTGAACACAAATTTTGTTGAAAATAGTTGATAGATACCAGTATTCATTTGGTTGTTGTCTACAGGATTTAAAAACTGGCGATGGTACTACACCACGAGTTGACGAACTGTTAACAAAAGTGTGTTTCAGAACGAACTTGATATGTGCCATGCCTATAGAAGTGCCTTATTTCAGTTCTAGGGCATTTGAAGAGGTGTTTTTTTTTTGGGTACAAACTGTGATCGCAAAGAGAATGTTTGCTATCGTGTGTAGTCGGTGTTATGGGATGAAACGAAACTAGTTACTTCCATCCAAAAATACTCGCCTTTAGATTCAATGCTTTACTGCTCAAAACAGTAAAGAAGGTTCGTTGGCTCCCCACAGTGTGGCCCCTCCACACTTACCCATCACAATCATGTGAGTATCCACTGGTGTCGTATGTGTTTACTGTGTCCTCTCCGTGTTTGTGCTTAGTTTTCGTATTTCTACGAATATGGCTGCTTAAATCTGTTCTGCTCTCACCTCCAATGAATATGAACCTTCGTGCACACACCGAAAAACCCCTGGAGGTAACCATTTATTGTGTAGAAAGTGTTGGAATTGTCCATTTAGTTGCTGACCCTTGTATGATGTGTTGTCTCACTCTGGCAACTTTTATCAAAACTATTTTACGTACATTGTGTACAACCCTTTGGAATGTTACTCAAAATCTGTATTTATCGGGCATATCGTGCTACAGGGGAAAAGGGGTGTAGGGTCCACTGGATTAATTTCGACACACATCTCAGAGCATGCTTATGCTAAGTCAGTGCATAAGCGTAGACCGGCTGTATGAAGAAAATATATTTTTCGAGTCGCTGTCAAACACACACACTTCTTGGATGTCTCAAAAATGTCGTTTCTCTTACTTGGAAATTCAAAAATCGTCTTTGCATCACAGTATACGCACAATTTTAAAATAAAAAAAGATATCTATACCAATATTTTCTGAAAATTTTCGACAGTCGGTAATCTTGAGATGCGGGGGCGCAGATGGCTGTCTTCATCAGGCCAAAACTGAGAAATCACGTCACTATGCCATGTTCAATTGTCTTTTTGAATCGTTGGCCACAAAGCCGGCCGCATAGTTGCCGCAAAGTTTTATTGCCTTCTAGAGCAATGTATGCCAATGCTCGTTCGGTTCGCCCTGCGTCGTGTCATCTTCCTCAATTGGAGGTTGCCTTCCGTCAGCTTTTGGACTTGAAAATGCTCTCACGTTGTGAAGAGGAAATTTCCATTCGCCTTCCTCTCCCTTCTCGTGATGCCAAGAAGCGCCTTTATGTTCTTTATGGGTTCCCGGGCCGTTATTGTATCTTCCCTTCGGCCAAGTACATTCACGCATCAGCTCCAATGGAATACTGCTCTTCGCGGGCACCGACTCACATTTGCACTTTACGCCAGGTCGAAGATGACGATAACCTCCTTCGGCGGCGCCTTCGAGCTTCGTCGCGTGCTGACATTGCTTACTCAGCATCGACTGCTGCTGTCCGAGCCATCTTGCCGAGCACCCGTCCGTATAGCCCGGATTCTGTGGATAAGGATTGCTTACAACTTACGAGAGGGCATCTTCGTTTCAGGAAGACTCCTTCAATATGGGCAATTCGGTGTTTCGACGGCATGACACCTACCTTCAGTCGGCCTCAACATCCCTGCTTCCTATCCACAATTCGTGGCAACAGCCTCTATGACAGGGAGACTCCTACGACAATAGAAACAAAGGTGGACAGTCTAATCACAACAGATGCGGTGGTTTCAAGAAGCGGGGACGTGGGGGCTCCCATCCACAATGCTGACTTCTGGACTCTGGCACTGCACCCCTTAGCTGTCGGGTCAGGGGCAGGTTTTGTCATTTTGTTGAGGCCTGGGAGACCGTCTTTTTGTATTCATTCCATCATCACGGGCAGCTACCGTCCTCCGTTCACCTCTTTCCCGGCCCTTTCCATGGTTCCACCACCGTGGCTTCAGAACCTTCCGCCCAACTCGCTCCTAGAACAGGAAGTACTGAAGCTGTTGGAGAAGGGTACAGTTCGACTGTTTCCTCCCAGTCCGGGTGATTACGAAGAAGGGCACTCTTATCTTCAACCTCCGGAAGCTCAATCCTTTCCTGTCCTCTTCACACTTCCAGGTGGAGACCTTAACTTCGATCAGGGAATTGCTTCAGCAGGGGGAGTTCACCGCTACAGTGAACTTAGAAGACATGTGTCTTCACACATCCCCCTTCACCCCTCCATTTCCCACCTTTTCCGGTTCGTGTCAGCAGGGGCCACTTACCACTTAATGGTTATTCCTTAGGACTTTCGACCTCCCCTCATGTGTTCACATCATTTCTTCATCCAATGGTAGGCATTTGGGTGTTAGCAGTTGGTTGCTACCAGCAGCTGCCTCAATCTTGTTGAGACGCTTCTGGTTTGGTGTTGTGAACCAGATGAACAAGATTAGGTTTTTGAATGCTTACTGGCAGTATCTGAAGCAGATAGGAGTTCAAGATTGACACTGATGGTTATCAGTCAAAAGCAACATATGGGCGGCTGGATTTTATTTTTATTTTTTACACCAAAATTTAACCTGTACAGGTAAGAAAAAAATTTTGTTTTCTAGGTTGATGTAATAACAATGTCAGTTTATTTTTAGCCTTTGGTAAAGTCCACTATTGACTTGAGCAGGGGAACAGAGAGAGTAGAACTGTCATCTGCCAGTCGGCAGGTAGGTCTTGTGTGCCCTGTTTGTTTCAAAACTCGGAAGTCGGAAGTAGTAAAAAAAAATCGCCCGCACGTTTTCTGGAGATGTGCGCGCTCCTGTAAAACAAAATTGTTTTTTTTTACCCTACGACAAAGCAGCAGCATTCCCACTACCGTCGGTATACTGAATGGCCAGCCAATAGGTTCTCGAGTGGAATTAGTTTGGCTGCCGAGCAAACCCGCCTCTTATAGATGCAATAGAATAGAAAATGTTTAGTTGCCAACTGAGAAACTTTTGTCGCCAAATTTAAAATTTCTGTTTATAGACACTAGAAGTCAACAACCAATTAAAAAAAAACTCCTTCAATCCACAAGCAGTGATTATGACTTTGTGACATCAAAAGTTTCTTACAAACTGTGGTATGTTCATTGTCCTAGTAGGAACACAGGTTTAGAAAACTTGCCTGAAAATACTGAAATCATCTATCCATGAAATTTAGTGCTTTAGCTTGGGATTAAGTCCATCGGAAAGCTGACAAAAAACCCTTATAAAATTTAGCAACAAGAACTAAAAAGTGAAAACACGACAGTTCGTTACAGCGCTATTTATTACCTACCAATTCACCGGCCGAATTGGCTACTGGACAAATATTTTAATCGTCAACCGGCTAGTGGCCGGTGGATTTCTGCACCTATACCGCTTCTTCCATCCACGCGCTGTTTGCTCATACATCAACTTCGTTGCCTACACTATAGTGGCTGGAGTATTCGACTACTATAGCAATGCATTGTAAAGCGGGGAGAAAGCTAGAGTGATCGTACAAGTAATGCAAGGGTAGGCTACAGGAAATAAAGGCCCACTCTCCATTCGAACACAATTTCGATCGTAGTGCTGTGTCCTGTTCCAGGAACAATATTTAAAAGGTTGCATACCTAACACCCGTACTGTGTAGTATAATGGCCCACGAAACGTGTGTTCTGTTAGGAACATGAGTCCTCTTTAATTTGTAAATAACCAGGGATGTTAGTAAGCGAGGCTTAAATGTTTCGGGGAGAACTGCTGCAGCATCTGCAATCTCGAACCCCCCCCCCCCCCCCCCGTTGGCAGGGGGCGAAACAAAAAGCAGGGATCATTTCCACTACAGATAGTTGGGAGGGAAGGGGGAAGTGAAGGAAACATAGTGTGGACTGGCTGGGTCTCAAGTAGCAAACTGGAAAACTTAACCAACTCTAAAATAAAAAATCATACCATACTTTATTTTTTTGTGAATATTCAAATGGAATATATCCTATCCGAATATGCTCTTAACGAACTTATATTCAAATATTCGTCCAACCCCTAGATATTAGTAAACTTGTTCGATCTAATATCCGACATGTCTGTGCCACCAGAATCGAGAATAGATTTTGTGACATTGTTACCACATGTCTTGTGTCTGCGCGGCGGTTGGCTGGCCGATATGCAGTCAAAATGGAATGAATCGGAAAAGCTAATCAGCACTTGGTTGCATTTCAGAAAAATAATAAGGCACTTCGTACGGAAATACGGGCTTACACCCACTTTTTAAAGTATGAGCTTTGCATTAATGTAGTGGCTATCTGGTTCATATGTAAAAGGATTATATTAGGCTTGTTGTGTAGTTTTAGCATCTTTTCATATGTTGTATTTTTATTACAATTATCTACCAACTTACATTTTTTTTATCTATTTATACAGATTTTACTGGAATTGAGGACTACTGGACCCTTTCCAAATGAGAGATAGCTGGTTGAAGTTATTCAAATAAATTCCTATTACGATCAAGTGGAGCACTAGCCAAATAAAAGCACAAGCCAAGTACAGTATTAGTAAAACTAAATAAATGAACCATATAGGAAGTCTTTTACACTATGTATTTGATACCCCACATTGGCAGATGCTTGAAAGGCGTGAAGAGCTTGGAAGCTGTAGTACTAAAGCGATATGTTGTATCAATGTAACATGGTTTCCATAAGGATTTGGTAAAAGCGAAGTTTTAGCCATTAAGACACCTGCCTAATAAGGCATCATGGCAAAAATGAATCCTCATCACCCAATATTCATCTTGCATAATATTAAGTTGACCATGGGCACTTATTTCCACACCTGGCTCTCTTGCATCAAGTTAATATGCTTTCAGCATTCGGTAGGGTTAAGTTGCCCATGGGCTTTTTTATATCTGCTTTGTTGCATCAATGACAGTTTCTCCAGGGTTCGCACAAGTCTTAAATTCCGTAAAAAGTCTTGATTTTAAAAGGGTATATTTAGGGCCTTAAAAAAGTCTGGGATTTCAGCATTGTTGTGTGATGGGTTTAAAAAGTCTGGAATTCAGAGAATTTATTCTATTAAAATGTTATTGTGTATATACTATACTTAATAAATTTATTTGTTGGCTTTGCTATTAAACTTCAATCATTGCGTTATTAAGAATTTTCTGTCGGCTGCTGGGTTGCATCGTAGCTCTAAGCACGTCTGTCAAACGCTATCTTAGTGGAGTCTATTTTTAGCTTTCCCTCCTCCCTTCCCTCACAGGAATAATGGACTTCTCCGGTCACCTAGGAAAGCGACAAAATCAAAAGCTTATGCAGAATTTTCAGAACCCACATCGTCACAGTTCATTTGAATAGTAGAAGTAGTTTTTATTTTAAAAAGTGGAATATTCATTTGTAACTTGCTTTTATCGAATTTTTTTTTTAATTGGCGGTTGGTTTTGTCCAACCGCCAATGCATACTTTTGGTTTGCATCATGCTTGTTTCTGGCCTCATACTGCTGGTTCGCCCATTGTGCTGATGCTGAAGTATTTCTAACGCACTCGAAAAAATTCATAAATATGCAGTACTTGGTCCTTAAAAAAATCCTTACTTTAATTTCCATATCATTAGAATAAAGCCATAAGTAACTTACAACTGCTGGCAGTTTTTATTGGCATGTAGGTGAAAATTTTATTTATTTTCTTAACGTGTGTGAACACTAAAATTCAAACTTGGGCAAATCTAGCTTTGAAAACTATCGGCAAGTTCTTGTAGAAATTAAACTGTTGTGTTGAAGTGTGCACAGTCAATATGACATAATTTTTTAACCAATTGGTGACTGCTTAACTGGAAGGAGTATTTGGATAGTTTATTTTACTTCAATGCAGGGAAGTGACTACTCTCCTGTTTTGACATTGGTTTGTCGACGTAGAAGTTTCACTTACAGATTAGCGAAAATATATGGGGGTAAAGTGAACTGTGCCCCCCCCCCCCCCGAAGAAATGTTTAGCTATGACCTTTAACTGATAGTTGCATTTGAGGGGGGGGGGGAGGGCGCTCAACGCTCTTTCAAATGCCCCAACCAAAATTGCCCCGTAATATAAAAAAAATTTCAAGATTAATGATGGTTGACTTTGACATTATTTCAAAGATCTATCCTGCCCCACGAGCACGAAACACTAACATGAAACAACACCTAATTAAACCATTTGATTTACGTGACTTTCAAAAAAGAAGTGTTTACGAATCACTTTTGCTAGCCTAATTTATTAAAATAAAGTTATCAGTTACTAATTTATAAAATTGACTTTAAAAAATCGCATAGACTAATACAATTATGATTTCACAACGAGATTTAAAATGTGTTTTTAAATTTCATTGTGCTGTGTCTTTAAAAGGCTTAAAAAGTCTTAAATTTAGCATTTGTGAAGCTGTGCGAACCCTTTTTCTCTAAGCATTTGATACTGTTAATTTGACCATGGGCTGTGATTTTCGTATGATTTGTTGCATCAGTGTCGCACGATTTCTAGAAGTATTTGTTGCGGTTAAGTTGACCATGGGCTCTTATTTCCACGTTTGGCTTTGTTGAATCAATGTTGCATGGTTTCTATAAGCATTCGGTATGGTTAAGTTGCACATGGTCTCTTATTTCCGTACTTGATTTCTTGCATCAATCTCGCATGGTTTTTATAAGCATTTGGTATGGTTAAAAGTTGACCATGGGCTCTTATTTCCACACCTGGCGTTCTTGCATCAATGTCACACGCTGCTGTAAGTCGGTGTGGTTAAGTTGCCCATGGAATTTCTGTATGTTGTGTCACACCGAGTTTCATCAAGTTTACACGGCCAGTTTTTGAGCCCCGACCGTTTGACCTGCTGTGGGACTCAGCCATTTTATCGAAGTGGCTGTCACAGGGTTTTTTCGAATGTCTCATTGTTTCTGTAAGCGTTTGGTACTGTTTAAGTTGACTGTGGGCTGTAATTTTCGTACTAACTTGTTGCATTAGTGTCACGTGGTTTCTAGAAGCATTTGGTGCGAATAAGTTGACCATCGGCTCCTATCGCCACACCTGTCATTGTTGCATCAATGTCGCATGGTTTCTATAAATACACATCCGCTGAGATTAACTTGCACATGGTCTCTTTATGTCTGTACTTGAACTGTGGCAACAATGGCACATGGTTTTTATGAGCAGTTTGTACGGTGAAGTTGAGCATGGTCTGTGTACCTGGCTTTGTTGTATCAATGTCACATGCTGTCTATAAGCATTACTTTGGCCATGGACCTTTTTTCTCTTCTCTCCTCTCTTCTCTCCCCTTTACGTGCTTTGTTGCATCAATGTCTGATGGTTTTTTAAGCATTTGATCACCATGGGCTGTCATTTTTATACTGATTTGTTGTGACCCCAGAAGCACTTTTCGTAGCATTACGAGAGGTACGGGAAATCGGTCACATTATGTTGCATGGTTTCTGTATCAATCTGGTGTGGTTAAGTTGACCACGGATTCTTATTGCTACACCTGGCTTTGTTGCATTAATGTCGCGTGGGTCTATAAACATTCGTTATGGTTATGTTGCCATGTGCTCGTATTTCCACACCTAAATTGCTGGTGTGGAAATACCACGCCGCCAAATGTGTGCACCAGTTTTGTTGCAGCCATGATTATAGACCCATGATGTCTATAAGCATTTGGTCGGTTGCCCACGGCTCTTATTTCTGTACCTGACTTTGTTATATCAGTAATATATTCTCTAAGTATTTGTTATGGTTAGGTTGCCTACGTACTCTTATTCCCTTACCTGATTTGGTGCGGTTAAGTAGTCTATGGGCTCTTATTTCAACACCTGGCTTTGTTAAATCAATATTGATGGTTTCTGTAAATGTTCGGTAAAGTTGCCCATGGGCTATTAGCTACGTACCTGATATGCTACATCATTGTCATGGTTTCTATAAGCATTCATATGGTTAAGTTGCCTGTGGAATAGTCTTTCCGTATCTGCTTTGGTGCTTTAGGGGGCACATGGTTTCTGTTATCATTTGGTACAATAAAGTTGCCCATAGGCAAGATTTAGATTAGGGGTTTGAATAACATCTCTGTAATGTGTGGTGCAGTGGCAACCCGGACCACTGCACTGTGACTTAGGTTGGCGCTAATGACGAAGCTGTCGACGTGCCATTAAGCCTCAATCCCCCCCCCCATAGGCTCTTACTCTCATACTTGTTTTGGTGCATCCATGTCACTTGGTTTCTACGAGCATTCGGTGCGATTCTAGTTGACCACGGCCTCTTATTCCACACTAGCATTTGTTGCATCAATGTCGCATTGTTTCTTTAAGCATTCGGTATGATTGCGTTAACGGGCTCTTAATCTGCACTTTATTTCATCCAACAATGTCGCATAGTTTCTATAAGGATTAATTATGATTAGGTCCACATGGTCTTATTTGCATCAGTGTCAAATGGTTTTTATAAGCATTTGGTATGGTTAAGTTGACCACGGGATCTTATTTCCACACCTGGCTTTCTTGCATCAGTGGCACATGCTGCTATAAGTCAGTGTGGTTAAGTTGCCCATGAGCTTTCTGTACCTGCTTTGTTGCATCAATGTCACATGGTTTTTGTAAGCGTTTGGTACTGTTAAGTTGACCGTGGGTTATAATTTTCGTAATAATTTATTGCATTACCGTAAATCGTGTATTAAAAGCCCAGTTGAAGCTAAAGCCCACCCCCTAAAATGCTGAAAAGTCAAAATCATGAAATAGTGGAGTTAAAGCCCATCCCTCAAATTGTCGTTTTTCTATGAAAAATTACCTAAACGTTATACGATGTGAATAAAGATGGTACTGCTTGCTACGTTTACTGGCCCCTTCTCCCTCCCTGTAGTTATAGTGAACTCTTTCTTAGCGCCTAGCACCTGCACAAGGCCTGGGCATCTCTCACCTAAGCCTCCTCCCTTCTTCACAGCAATTAAAAGGATGTAAAAATTGGTCTTCATAGATCGTTCAAAAGCTTCGAATTTTCGGTAATAGATGTCCAGAAAGGTTAGAAAATTGATAATGCTTGATTTAAAGCCCACCCCCTATTTTTGCCAAATTAACTGCATAAGCCCATGGGCGTTTAATCCACGATTTACGGTAGTGTCACGAGGTTTCTAGAAGCATTTGGTGCGGTTAAGTTGACCATGGGCTCCTATTTTCACATCTGTTGTTGCACCAATGTCGCATGGTTTCTATGAATAAGCATTCGGTGATGTTAGGTGCACATGGTCTGTTATGTCCGTATGTGATTTGTTGTATCAATGTAACATGATTTCTTTAAGCATTTGGTAAAAGCGACGTTTTAGCTATTAATACACCTTCAAATTTAATGAACCCAAGCATTTTTGCCTAATAAGGCATCATGGCAAAAGTGTCATTCCATGACAAATCACCCAAGGGGTAACACCCTCTATTTTTTGTTTATTTTTAAATTTGTTACACATGATCTGTATCATTGATAAAAAAATCTTATGTTTTTGATAATTTTCAATCGCCCAACAATAAATTGCAGGGGGGGGGGGGAGCGTCACAACGCCGCGCGCTTATTTATTTAATTACTCGGCTCCTATTTATGCTACAAACTTGTGTGGGGTGTCATTTTTTTCAGAATTTCATGAGGAACCTGAAAAAATTATAAAAACAGAAGACACAGTGCAATTTTTTTAATTTACACAAAGTTGAAGATTTAAATTTATTAGCTCGTACCAAAGCCCACAAATTAAAATTATGGAAAAAAATCAGTAGCTTGGCCAATACGAATACTTTACACACACAAAAAAATTAATGTATTTTTTTTAGTTTTCTCTAGAAAAAATAAAATATGTACACCCGTTTTACAAATTTTTGCGAAATGCGTACAACTGTAAGGTTAGTTGCAAAGTGGAACTGGTCTCTAATTTGGACTAATACTCGTGATTAAGTCTTCCCCAAATCTTTTGCATGTTGTCAACATCTTCATAGTCTAGTTTGTATCTTCTTGAAGAGGATGATGTAAAAGGAGGACATTTTATTGCACACATAACGTTCTCTTGCGGAACCCAGCACTTATCATCTTTAGTTGGCCTGTAATATTGTTCATTTATGCCACTGGATACATAAACTCAATGAAGTAATCCTCAAATTCTTCAGACATGCTTTCAATTCTACCAACCCAACATTTGTTGTCATACTTGCAAAACATATACGTTTCAGGTTCGTATGCCACCAAATCATGTGTGTTGTCCTCGCACACAAACTCATTAGGACTCTCTTTAGCAGAAGTGATGTAAACGGTTTTCAGCTCTTTCGTGGATATAGTAAGCACTTTCAACTGAGTTTCAGAGATTGGTACAAATCTGTGAAGTCGTTGGGTCCCTTTGATGGTGACTGCACTCTGAACCTTTCCTGTAAGCTCACTGCATTTTTGTAGATTTCATTGTCGGAAACAAATATAAACGAAATGTTGGAAAAGGCACTTTCTCTGAAGGAAAACGTATCTTCTGCTGTCAAAATTTGTCCGTTAATGGGACGCTGCAAACTTGTTTTTGCAACCTTTCTTTTAATTGTACCCCCCAGCCCATCCCAGGGGCCTTTGCCATGGGAAGTTGCAAAAAAAATTCCATTCGCAGTCCAAATTAAAATCTGTCTTGTGATGACAAATATTGATGAAGTTGTACCGGTTTTTGCACTGCCCAGCACAACCATCACTGAAGTAGTGAACTTTATTAAGATTAGGTAACTTTTCCTTTAACTGGTTAAGCAATTTTATTTGGAAAGTATGAACTGCTGCTGTTGAATGTTCACGAGAATCACTAATCACACAGAAGTTGAAGTGGTCGATATTTCCATCAGCACAGCGATAGTACACAACAAAAGGGTGTAACGTGGCTTGAGAATTTTCCCAATGGAACCCTTGAACCTCATCTTGCACAACAAAGGAGTAATTTTCTGCAAAATCCCCTTGGATGATGCTTCATCGGCAATTAGGTTTTCCTTTAAGTAGCGGAGGTACTTGGATTGAGCTTGTGCTGTGTAATGGTGTCTGGTAAGTTCTAAAAGTTTGGAAGACGACTTTTCCATGAACTCGTCAATATTATCAGTGATTGTTTCCAATTTTGTTTTATCTGTCGAAATCCACTGCTTATACTGAATATCATCTTGCATATCCAGAGAAAGTGCAAGTTCAGGATCAGGATCTTCCAGGATGCCATCTTTTTCAGGACACTCTTTACACATTCTCATCATACAATCTTCAGATTCAAGATTGCACACAGTCTTGCCCATAAAATCTTTTAAATCAGCCTTTTCCGACACACAGCAAATCATCAATTTCACATTTTGGTGGTAGGTACACACACATACTGAATGTGTGCCCTTAGGTCCAGCAAGGATGCACCAAGGAAGCCTTAAACTGGCAAAAGTTAAAAAACATACTGGTGGGTTGCCCTCCTCTTTATATTTAGTATGGAGCTCCTTTAAGTTGATAAGCATAAGTCTTTTCTGCTTATGTTCTTTTACTCCTGTTTCTCCATTTCGAACCAATTTGAATTCTTTGATTCCCGGTGTCATCCTGCTGTAGTCATCACTTTCATAAATGCTAAGTACAGCTTCCTTTGTTGCAACGCTCAATACTTTTCCTTTAGATGCTTTTCCAGGTAGTGCAAGAATACCAGCATCGCGAACTAGTTTTCTGCTTTCCTTCACAAGGTAGTTCGAAGCACCAAATAACGACATGGTTCGTGCCAAATAGAGAGATTGTTAAAATCTGTATTTTTTCAGCATACCATTTTGATGACTTAAATTTTTTAGTCAATTGATTCATCATTTTATTGTACTTCTCCAAATCTCTTTTATCATCAGTGCCGTTGTTCAACACGTCATCAGTTTCTGGCAATGAAACATCTAAACTGTTCTCCAACTTTCTTTTTAAGTTGTTGGTTGCTGTCTTTAACTTGCTCGTAACTTTTGAAGTAAGTTGTTTTGGAGTTAGTCCTTCTGTAAAATGTATGGAGAAAAATTTGTTAGGCTACAATATATCACCAGATTTCCATTATTTTCCACCTCTTCGCCTATCTTTAACTTACTTTTTTTTACAGGAGTTTCATTCAGGGACTGCAACACAGTATTTGCTATGGTAATGCATATTTCAGGGTCTTCTGGTTCATCACTTTCATGCAGATACTCATTATCAGAGTTATCACATTTTTCAAAATTTTGAACTTCGTTTTGTTCTTAGGTAGTTCCGTCTTCTGGTGCACTAGCCTTTAGGGCATGACCATCTTTGTAACATTTTACACATACTTTTCCTCCTGGAATGGCAGCAGATGCTATAGTTTTTAGCTTGTTATAGACAGTATAGTCAATTATTTTTAGATGACTATGTTTTGTTTTGGCAGCATGTTTCCCAAAAGGGTTGCAGAATTTTTTCTTAGAAGCAGAAAATCTTTTCAACAAAATTTGCTCATGATGGTAGCAGATATTCTGAATGCTGGACACACTAATGCCAGTTCTCAGAGATAGCAAATTCTTATCACCAGGACTAGGTTCACATAGTCCTGCCTTCTGAATATATTTTGTCAAGTGACACTCACCATTTGAGTCTCTAAAACTACAAATTTTCATTCTGTGTTGATGGGCAGGGAAAGTGTGACCATCCTTGTCCAAGTCAGCAAGCATACAGAACATAGGCTATGACTAAAAGGAAGAGACTTAAAGGTGAAGTGAAGGTAATCCCCATTTCCAAGTAAAAGTAGGGTGGGAGGAAGCAGCATTCCTCAACCACTTACTTCCAAAGTAGCACCAGGTAAAATTGCTACTGTCATGGTCTTAAACAACAATTTTTTACAATGAAACTACAAAAAATACTTTTTTGGGATTTTTTGTATATGAAGATTTCATCTTGAAGAACCAACAGTTTTTTTTTATAATTTTATTTTTAGGGTTTTATGAAAAATTTAATATTTAAAAAATGAATTTTTGTAATAATTTATTTATTTAGCCCCTTTTATGCGCCCTACCTACTTAGTTTTATAGGTCTTGATGTACTGAAAAAAATGACACCTTGCACATCCAGTTTTTGAGCCCCGACACTTTGACCGTGTGTGGGACTTAGCCGTTGTTTCTAGTCCAAATAGAAGCAGAGATATTAAATATCAAAGGGGCCCCTGCAGTGTCTCCCCCAAAGGTCCCCCCTTAGAACTTTTTACGGGGGAAGCGGAAATCGGTAAAATTCAAGATTTTACTTTCTTTGGTCCTAATGAGCTTGTAAACCAAATTTCATCAAAATCAAAAAATATAGGGTGTTAATTTCCAATATTTTTAGTTGATTTGTCATGGAATGACCCAAAAATGAAAAATGTGAACAATCAACACCCACTATTCATCTTGCATTACATTAAGTTGCCCATGTGCACTTATTTCCACACCTGGCTTTCTTGTATCAAGTTCACATGCTGTTTTAACCTCCAGAGCACTAGGGCAAAATCTGTATTACAACTCTTCAACACTAAGGCATTTTCTGTTTTTTTAGGGAAGCTAACGCATCGGTTTAGTTTTTTCATTGTAAAAAAGTAACCATACAAGAGATCATAAAATGTGTATATATCTGAAAAGTGCTTAAATCTGGCTACATTCCTGGGCTAAAATTTTTAGGCTAGTGTTGACTTTTGACATACAAAAAATTGCTGAAGTTAATAAATACAGCGTACATAAAAATAGTAATTACAGTAGACTGTACAGTGAGAAAATTTGAATGCAGTAACCTATCGAAATGTTTGGCTAAAAACGATGCCAGCACTTTCATGGACTTGTCTTCAAAAATTGAAAATGATACCGATGATAGATGAGCAGTAATAAAATAAAGTGTGATCAGCTGTAGAACGTAAAAAAGACGCTATGCAGGTAAGCACGCCTCTGTAGGCATGTCGTAGGACATGGTTTACAAACAGAATTACACTAGGCCTAGTTTGTTCTAAAGAGAAAAAATAGCCCTAGGCTTAGCTTGCAATATTTTATAGGCCTGCTTTGCTTGTTGTCAAAAACTACACAGGCTCCCTTTTGTACAATACGGAGTACTTAGGCTGTTTTTTTTTGGGAAGCTAATGCATTGGTTTAGTTTTTTCATTGTAAAGAAATAACCATACAAGACAGATCATAATATATATATGTTTATATATTTGAAAATTGCAAATCTTGACTTTCGACATGCAAAAAAAATTGCTGAAGTAAAAAATACAGTGCTGATAAAAATTGTAATTAGAGAGCTAAAAAAATTGGAATGCATTAAGGACATGGATTGCAAACAGAATTACAGTAGGCCTGGCTTCTAAAAAAAAAAAAGTAGGCCTAGACTTAGCAACTACCAGTGACTGTAACAAGTTCTGGCAAAAACAGGTAGACTGAAAAAGACTGTAGGTTTGCTCAGACTCCAAAAAGCGTAAGCGTTCAACGTATTTCTGCAAAACTTGGCCTACTTTCTTTTTCTTGTGAGTGTCAAAACAAACAACACAGGTTCCCACATTGCAGATTTTGCAGAAATACGTTGAACGCTTACGCTTTTTGTTTTTGGAGTCTGAGCAAACCTATAGTCTTTTTCAGTCTGCCTGAAGTTTTTGCCAGAACTTGTTACAGTCACTGATAGTTGCTGTAGTTTGCATTTACTGTTTGATTTTTCTTGGGAGTACCCCTCCACGGTGACTAAGGCCAGCAATCAAACCGGATATTACACGTTTTATGTATTTTTCTCGCGATAATTGTTTGTAATCCTTGGCATTATAATTTTCAGTGTTTACATTCATTGCTTTGCGTTCTGCTAGTGTAAAACAGTACACTGTGTAAGAATTTGATAGCAGTCGTGCTAAAATATTAAAAATAAACTTTCCTGTACCATTTGTACGATCTGCGTTCATCCTCATATGTGTAAATCTTTTCCACTCCGCCCATGTTTTTATTGTAACTGTTGACGATTTCGGGAACAGTAAGCATCTTGCCTCTTCGATTGACTTCCACACCTGTAGCAATATTATGTGTCGACAAAAGCATTACAGGCTTCGTCTGCGATTTTTTTCACGAAACGCAGTATATAACATATTCTTTGAGTGTTGGTGGACAAATGATACAGGTTGCAGTTTAGCTTTTGGATTTCATCTGGTATATTCTTTCTGTTTCGTCTTAGAGTACCTATCAAATAGGTTCCCTGCCTAAACAAATCTTTTGTTAGTTGGAAGGTAGTGTAGATATTGTCAACAACTAGAATGTAGCCCTTATGTAAAAAGATTTGCATCAAGTCTATCACCACATCATAGCTTTGACTAAAGGCAGATTTCAATGCTCACTCCTTTTACCAGCATAAACACGTAATGTGCAAACGTACCCAGTTGCGGAATCACACAACACCCAAAGCTTGATACCCCATCTGTGGTGTTTATTATTGGGCATATACTGTCTTAGTGTTGTCCTATTTTTCAACCCGACAAGGCTTTCACCAACACTTAGGTATCGATTTGGTATAAAATACTTTCTGCGTACTTTGTTGAAGTGATCCAAAATAACACGAATTTTGTACAACCTATCAAAATTCGGTTCACCGCGTTTGGGAGCAACAGTATTATCACTAAAATGTAAAAAAGAAACAAAAATTTGTCTCTAGCAAAAACTTCGGCAAATCTTGGTGTTCGTTGTAAAATGACAACTTGATTCCAGTAATCGGTCATTCTTGGCTTCCACACCAAACACGTATTCAAAAAAAAGCCTAAAATTGCTTTCAAACGAGCAACTGTCATTTTTCCACTGGAAATAAACCACAAATGCAGTCGCTCAAATGTTTTGGAGCGTTTACTTGGGTCAGTTACGACTACACGATCGTAAGCATCACGCGACTGGTCACAGTAACTGTTTAATTCGGCACAAATACTATTTAGCAAGCAACATGAGCGGAAAAAAAGCATAAATTCAACAGGCGTACTCCATCGTCATGGCACGTTTTGACAACCTGCAGTTTGTGGTCTTTAGGACGCTTTATTAGGTCTTCGTCGGCTGCATTCTCCCAGATATCGGCGGCGTCATTGTCATTATCGTCATGGCCGCTATCGCTCCCGCTGTCAGTCCCCAAGCTGCTGCAGTCGTCATCCAAAGATAAATTTAGTCCCTCGAGGATATTTCGGGATTGTCTTACATCCTCTGGTGAAAATTCTTCAAATTCATCCGATTCCTGTTCGGATTCGCCAAATAAATCGGTAAAATGATGTGGAGAAGCACTCAACGAACTGGCGGTTGCAGCCGCGGGGGCCCTCTTGGAAACTTCGCTAGAAGCCGATAGCTAAACACTTGGTGCAAGGTCGTCTCTGATTGGCTCTCAGCAGTACAGAATAGCCTCCCAGATCAATCAAATGGCGCGAATTTCTTGCTAACATTCCAAGCTTTAAAACAAGCCTAACGGGGATTGGTTATACGCAATTTTTTTTTTTTGACCCACTCAAAGTTTGGAGCTGATTATTCGGCGTTTAGTGTTGACGGGGAGAAAATGCAAAGCCGAATGATCGGCTTCTAGTGCTCTTAACTTGCTTAACTTGCTCATGGGCTTTTTTTTATACCGTAAATCGTGTATTAAACGCCCATGGGCTTGTAAAATTAATTTGTCTAAAATTGGGGGGTGGGTGTTAAAAAAAAATTATCTATTTTCTAAACTAATTTCTATCCAGGGAGGGAGTTTTCAATCACGGAATAGTCGGCGATAGTGTGGTCATTTGCGTGCGTGATCTGGATTCAATCTAGCATTAACACAATTTTTTTTTCTTACTTATTCACAAATTTAGGTTCTTATATACTCTCTCCTCCAAAATTTAACATAATTTGTAGCTAAAACTAATTTCTAACCATACAAACTTTCAGTAACATGTTCGGAACAAGATCGTAAACAAGATTAGGCTTACCATTAACGTGCGTGATCTGGATTCAGTCTAGCAAAAACACAATGCCTTTATTCTCATTTATTCACAAATTTAGTTTATTAAATTGTCCTCCATTCAACGTTAAAACCAATTTATAACCACCACCAACCTTGAAAACAACGCGATTTGACGGCCGTGAAGCACATTCTGTGTTGACGGCAATTTCCAAAAAAATGATCCGGTTGACGTCTGAGATCCGAACTAAGTTGATGTGGTTAAGTTGCCCATGGGCTTTCTGTAACGGCTTTGTTGCGTCAATGTCTCATTGTTTCTGTAAGTATTTGTTCTGTTAAGTTGACCGTGACAGAACGGTTACCAATTTTTGGAACGCTTTTTACGTACCAATTTGTTGCATTTAGTGTCCCGTGGTTTCTAGAAGCATTTGGTGCGGTTTAGTTTGACCATGGGCTCCTATTTCCATATCTGTTGTTGCATCAATGTCGCATGGTTTCTATAAATAAGCCATCGGTGAGGTTAGGTGTACATGGTCTCACGTCTATATGTGATTTATATCAATGTAACATGGTTTCTCGACATTTTAGCCATTAAGACGCCTTCAATTTTAGAGAACCCAAACTTTTTTGCATAATGAGGCATCATGGCAAAAATGTGAACAATCAACACCCACTATTCATCTTGTATAACATTAAGTTGACCATAGGAACTTATTTCCACACCTGGCTTTCTTGCATCAAGTTCACATGCTGTTTTAAACATTCAGTAGGGTTAAGTTGTTGGGCTGTGATTTTCGTATTAATTTGTTGCATTAGTGTCAGATGGTTTCGAGAAGCATTTGGTGCGGTTAAGTTGACCATGGGCTCCTATTTCCACATCTGTTGTTGCATCAATGTCGCATGGTTTCTACAAATAAGCATTCGGTGAGGTTAGGTGCACGTGGTCTCTGTCTGTACGTGATCTTGTGCAACAGTGGCACATGGTTTTTATAAGCATTTTGTACAGTTATGTTGCGCATGGGCTCTGTACCTGGTTCTGTTGTATTAATGTCACATGCTGTCTACAAGCATTAAGTTGGCCATGGACTTTTTTTTGCTTTATCTGCCTTCTTTGGTCAATGTCTGATGGTTTCCCTAAGCATTTGTTGCATGGTTTCTGTATCAATTTGGTGTGGTTAAGTTGGACTCTTATTTCCACACCTGGCTTTGTTGTATTAACGTCGCATGGTTTCTATAAGTATTCATAAGTATTCTATAAGTATGTTGCCATTGGCTCTATTGCCACACCTGATTTGCTGCATCAATGTCGCATGATGTCTATACGCATTTGGTCAGGTGCCCATAGGCTCTTATTTCTGTACCTGACTTTGTTGTATCAATGTCACTAACCTACTCCCTAAGAATTCGTTATAGTTAGGTTGCCTGTGTACTCTTATTTCCGTACTTGATTTGGTGCGGTTAAGATGCCTATGGGTTGTTATTTTAACACCTGGCTTTGTTACATCAATATCGCGTAGTTTCTGTGAGCGTTCGGTAAAGTTGCATATAAGCATTCATATGGTTAAGTTGGCTGTGGAATAGTCTTTCCGTACCTACTGCTTTGGTACTTCAGGGGCGCAGCGCATGGTTTCTATTACCATTTGATACAGCAAAGTTGCCCATAGGCTCTTATTCTCATACATGTTTTGAGCATCCTTGTCGCTTGGTTTCTACCAGCATTTGGTGCGATTCTAGTTGACCACGGTCTCTTATTCCACACTAGCATTTGTTGCATCGACGTCGCATAGTTTCTTTAAGCATTCGGTATGATTGCGTTAACGACGGGTTTAATTTTTGCACCTTATTTGTTTCAGCAATATCTCATAGTTTCTATAGGGGTTTGCTACAATTAACTTTACGATAGGCTCTTCCATACATAGTTTTGTTGTAGCCATGTCGCTAGGTTCCTATAAGCTGGGTTTGCAGAAGATGCTTGGAAGTTTTGCAGCCATGTCGCATGGTTTTTCAAAGCATTTGTTATGCTTATGTTGCCATGGGCTTGTATTTATACACGTGATTTGCTGCATCAGTGTCACATGGTTTTTATAAGCATTTGGTCGGTTGCCTATGGGCTCTTATTACCTTACTACCGACTTTGTTGTATCAATGTCACTGACTTTGTCTAAGCATTCGTTACCGTTAAGTTGCCTATCTACATAATTAAAATCATATGATGTGCGTGCGTGCGTGCGTGTACCTGTACTCCTCTGGAACCAAAGCACCTACAAAGATGGGAGTAGAATCAAACGAGAGATAATTAAATTTGGCTTTTAATAGGCCTATTTTCATCGCTGTAACTTGGTATTATCACCCTCAAATAGGCAAAAGATCCTGAATAACTAACGTGAAAGGTTTTTTATCCGTCATAGTTTGTTCATGAAAACCTCCTCGAGCAAAGAGAGGTGATCTGGAAAAGGATGCACAGACGACTATTTTGCAACACACCACATATACATCTTAAAATTGGTTTTGTATTAACCGATGAATTGACGCATGGAAAAATCAAAACAATAGATTTGGTTTTAAAGGGTGTTTCTGAAGCACGAAGGCACGTGGATTGAAAGAGCAAAGCGAACGATTTTCACATAAACTAAACCTTTTCAATGTGTGTCTAACTTTCCCCTATCGAAGGAGCATCGTAGGAGATTACATCTGACGTTGTGCAGATGTTTCTCCAAGTGAGGGATCATTAGAAAGTGAAGTAATAAGACGCCCATGGAAAAATCTGTACTGAGAAGGACGTAAAGAACAATATTCTTAAAATAAGTAAAACAAGAAAACCCATATAAAGTGTATACCAACACAAATTACAAGTGATGTGTGGATCTTGGTGGTTACATTGATTCAGTCACGTATCTGAGGAAATGTCTGCGCTGATTGAGTGAGGGAAGCGAACGAAAATCAGCGTTTGTCATCAGAAACCGCGCTTTTCTGATAAATTGCTTGATCTTAACTTTTTGCTTGACTCCTTGGACAAAAAAATAATATGGACTTTATCTCGAGATAACCGATATCGTATGCTACTCTCTTACAGGGGTCGTAGAGTTCCTACTTTTTCTGATTCCTTATTTTCCTACTTTTTTCTTGTTTTCAGATTAGTCCAGTCAACGAAGGCTCAAATTTGGCAAATGGTGGAATAAAATCCCAAAGTCTTGAAACTTTGCAAGGTTGTTCGGGGAGGTCTAGTAATGACTGTATCAAAAGTCCTGATGATTTGGAGGTGAGCTGGCTTTGCTAGACCATAAAATACCCCAAAATAGGTAACTTTTTATTCGTTTTCCGATAATATCTCGGAATCTGTGGGTCCTACCAAAAAACTGTTCCCTACAAAAGTTAAAGAGGACAAAATTTACCACAAAACTTGATTCTGTACATTTTTTCTCTAGCACTAGTAGTTTACGAGATATTAGTTCTCAATTTGAGAAGTCTCACTGATTGACAGATCTGCTATACGGGGTGCCCATAGATTAGGTGGACCGATCCTAACCGCACTTAAGTTACTATATCAATCATATAACAAACACTTATTTACCACTATACATATTTATTCATCAGGTTACTACATATAACATTGAATCGTAACTTCAAATATAATTTTAATAACATCTAATCAAGTCGAGGTAAACGTCCTCCTGAAGGTTATTGTCCTGAACAGTTGTTGTCAGGCTATTCAAATAGTCACCGTGGCAGTTGTGGCAGATAGCAGTGCAACTCGCGCTTATTTTCCTGCACCCACACTTGTATCCACAACCTATGGTGCATCTGCTAAATATGATGTTGAGGACAGCTTCAGGGGCAACAGCATCTTTGGTTGCAGTGACATTCTGACTACACTCCCAACCCCAAATTGCAGCTGGTAGCTCATTTCCGATCTAGATTGGCATGGTATCTATGCAAATTGAGGGACGTTTAGTAGGAGAAACTGTCTACTGGCTCAAGAAAAATCTGTGTCCTGCCTCTGGTACATCAGTTTCAATCTAATGAACATAAGCCCAGGCTGATCAAGAAGCCTTCCTCTAAACTAAATGGCAGAGGAGTACAATACCTTCAAAGACCTGATGATGCTGACAAATCTAATTGTCAGGAGCATCATCACCAAAGCGAGTGACAATTACAATGTAGCCATTGTTGGGGAAGATGTAGATCTATATTTTTTCTTACAGCGCGAACGGCTACACACCGAAATATATTCTTCTATAAGCCCGGTAATAGAAAGGTAGGAACACAGGTATTATCTTCAATCCAACAACAATAGAAGGGCCTCAAAGATCTCGTACTATTTGCTCATGCATTCACAGGGTGCAACAAGACATAAGCTTTCTACGCTCTTTCTTTGGTTGCAGCAGAAAACCAAAATACGACATCATTTTTTTTACAGAGTAAAAAGGACATTTTTTCGAAAAAAAGCAGGGGCAATGCTTTCCCCCCCCCCCCACCCGCTGCCCATCCCCCTCCTTTGCACGCCAGTGATTTTAACCAGCTCGAAATGAGCTTTCCTGTGGCTTAGGCCTTATGCTTCATGACTATCTCAAACGACTTTGGAGTTAGGCTATTTAGCAAAAACTAAACATCAAATGTGAGATGAGGATGAAAAAATAGCGTAGTAACGATATATTGTTTTTTTTTACTCCTTTTTGCTCCCACCCTCCCACTTCTCATCGGCTATACTGTTAAAATAGTAGAGGTAGTCTTGCTGAAGAGAATGCTTACATACTTCACATCTCGTGATTATTACGATATTGCTGGCAGGTTGCGTAGGTTTTTTTTTTAGAATAAGTTACAAATCTTTTAAAATGTTCAGAAAAAAGTGTAGGCCTACTAAAAAATTCTTGTCTCAAATACGACCCTATCAGACTTGTCTGGCATTGGTTCTCTGCCCCGCCCCCCCCCCCAAAAAAACTACAGCTGTATAGCTTGAAGAGCTACTTTTTTACAGCTTGCTGCCATGGGATCGAGTTATTAAAGAGATTTTTGTTAAATTGGCTTTGGTAGCCTAGATTTAAAAATGCTCTTGAAACGAGTAAGCTTTTATCACATTTACTGTTATTAAGCCCTGATATTATGCCGAGGGGTTCCATATTTTTTACCTACTTTTTAGTGAGAAATTACTTAATTTTTCTTATTTATGACTTGCAAAATTCCTTATTTCCTACTTTTTCCCCCTAAAACCCGCTACGACCCCTACTCTTATAATTTGCTTGATCGTTTTTTATGTGGAAAGCCTGTCTGTACATAAGCGTTGCAGCAAGAAATCTCCTCGAGCGCAGTAAGACGACGCGGAATAAGCAAGCGAAGCGAGCGACTCCGCTAGTGTACTCTTATTTCCTTAACCTGATTCGGTGCGGTAAGTTGCCTATGGTCTCTTATTTGATTCAGTACCTGACTTTGTTACATCAATATCATGTAGGTACTGTAAGCGTTCGGTAAAGTTGCCCATGGGCCATATCCGATGTATTGCGTCATTGTCATGGTTTCTATAAGCATATCCATATGGTTAAGTTGCCCGTGGAATGTTCTTTCCGTATCTGATTTAGTGCATCAGGGGCACATGGTTTCTATTACCGTTTGGTACAGTTAAGTTAGCCATAGGCTCATATTCTCATCCATATTTTGGTGTAGCCATGTCACGTGGCTTCTACAAGCATTTTGTGCGGTTAAGTTGGCCATGGCTTCTTATTTCCTCACTGGCATTTATTGCATCAACGTTGAATGGTTTCTTTAAGCAGTCGGTATGATGGCGTTTACGGGCTCTTAATCCGCACATGATTTGTTCCATCAATGTCTCATAGTTTCTATAAGCATTAATTATTAACGTGCACATGGTCTATTATTTGCATCAGTGGCAAATGGTTTTTATAAGCATTTGGTAAGGTTAGGTTTGGCACACCTGGCTTTCTTGCATCAACGGCACATGCTGCTATTAGTCGGTGTGGTTAAGTTGCCCATGAGCTTTCTGTTCCTGCTTTGTTGCATCAATGTCATGGTTTTTGTAAGCTTTTGGTACTGTTAAGTTGACCGTGAGCTGTGATTTTTACGTACTAATTTGTTGCATATTTCTAGAAGCATTTGGTGCGGTTAAGTTGACCATGGGCTCTTTTTCCACATCTGTTGTTGAATCAATGTCACATGGTTTCTATAAATAAGCATTCGGTGAGGTTAGGTGAACGATGGTCTCTTATGTCCGTATATGATTTGTTGTATCAGTGTAACACGGTTTCTTTAAGCATTTGGTAAAATCGATGTTTTAGCCATTAATACACCTTCAATTTTAATGAACCCAACCGTGTTTTGCCTAATACGGCATCATGGCAAATATGTTAACAATCAACACCCACTATTCATCTTGTTTAACATTAACTTGACCATAGGCACTTATTTCCACACCTGGCTTTCTTGCATCAAGTTCACATGCTGCTTTAAACATTCAGTAGATTTAAGTTGTTCAGCTGTAATTTTCGTGCTAATTTGTTGCATTAGTGTCACGTGGTTTCTAGAAGCATTGGTGCTGTTAAGTTGACCATGTGCTCCTATTTCCATACCTGTCGTCAACAGGTAAAGTTGCATATGGTCTGTCTGTATGTGATCTTTTGCAACAATGGCACATGGTTTTTATAAGCATTTTGTACAGTTAAGTTGAGCATGGGCTCTGTACCTGGCTCCGTTGTATCAATGTCACATGCTGTCTATAAGCATTAAGTTGGCCACGGACTTTTTTTTTGCTTTACCTGCTTTCTTTTATCAACGTTTGATGGTTTCCCTAAGAATTTGTTGCATGGTTTCTGTATCAATTTGGTGTGGTTAAGTTGGGCACTTATTTCCTCACCTGTCTTTGTTGCATTAACGTCGCATGGTTCCTATAAGCATTCATTGTGATTATGTTGCCATTGGCTCGTATTTCTACACCTGATATGCTGCATCAATGTCACATAATGTTTATAAGCATTTGGTCTGTTGCCCATGGGCTCTTATTTCTGTACCTGACTTTGTTGTATCAATGTCACTAACCTACTCCCTAAGAATTCGTTAGTTAGGTTGCCTGTGTACTCTTATTTCCTTACTTGATTTGGTGCGGTTAAGATGCCTATGGGTTGTTATTTTAACACCTGGTTTTGTTACATCAATATCGCATAGTTTCTGTCATTCTGTCAGTGTTTGGTAAAGTTGCCCATGGGCTATTAGCTGCGTACTTGATTTGTTGCATCATTGTCATGGTTTCTATAAGCATTCATAAGGGAAAGTTGCCTGTGGAATAGTCTTTCCGTACCTACTGCGTTGGTGCTTCAGGGGCGCATCGTTTCTATTACCATTTGATACAGCGAAGTTGTCGTTTGGTTTCTACAAGCATTCGGTGCGATTCTAGTTGACCACGGCCTCTTATTCCACACTAGCATTTGTTGCATCGACGTCGCATGGTTTCTTTAAGCATTCGGTATGATTGCGTTAACTATGGGTCTAATTTTCGCACCTTATTTGTTCCAGCAATGTCTCATAGTTTCTATAGGGATTTGGTACGATTAACTTTCTGATAGGCCCTTCCATACATAGTTTTGTTGTAGCCATGTCGCTAAGTTCCTATAAGCTGGGTTTGCACATGGTGCTTGGAAGTTTTGCTGCCATGTCGCATGGTTTCTCTCAGCATTCGTTATGTTGCCATGAGCTTGTATTTACGCACGTGATTTGCTGCATCGGTGGCACATGGTTTCTGTAAGCATTTGGTCGGTTGCCCATGGGCTCTTATTACCTTACCTGAGTTCGTTGTATCGGTGTCACTGACCTTGTCTAAGCATTCGTTACCATTAAGTTGCGTATGTACTCATTATTTCCTTAACCTGATTCGGTGCGGTTAAGTTGCCTATGGTCTCTTATTTGATTCACCACCTGACTTTGTTACATCAAGATCATGTAGGTACTGTAAGCGTTCGTTAAAGTTGCCCATGGGCCATAACTGATGTATTGCATCATTGTTATGGTTTCTATAAGCATCCATATGGTTAAGTTGCCCGTGTAATGTTCTATCCGTATCTGATTTGGTGCATCAGGGGCACATGATTTCTATTATCGTTTGGTACAGTTAAGTTAGCCATGGGCTCATACTCACATCAATATTTTGGTGTAGCAATGTCATGTGGTTTCTACAAGCATTTGGTGCGGTTAAGTTAACCATGGCCTCTTATTACCACACTGGCATTTATTGCATCAACGTTTTATGGTTTCTTTAAGCAGACGGTATGATGGCGTTTACGGGATCTTAATCCGCACTGCCGCACATGATTTGTTCCATCAATGTTGCATAGTTTCTGTAAGCATTAATTATTAATGTGCACGTGGTCTATGATTTGCATCTGTGTCAAATGGTTTTTATAAGCATTTCGTAAGGTTAAGTTGACCACGGGCTCTTATTTCCACACCTGGCTTTCTTGCATCAACGGCACATGCTGCTGTAAGTCGCTGTGGTTAAGTTGCCATGAGCTTTCTGTACCTGCTTTGTTGCATCAATGTCACATTTTTTTTTTAAGCTTTTGGTACTGTTAAGTTAACTGTGAGCTGTGATTTTTACGTACCAATTTGTTGCATTTAGTGTCACGTGGTTTATGGAAGCATTTGGCGCGGTTAATTGACTATGGGCTCCTATTTCCACATGAGTTGTTGTATCAACGTCGCATGTTTTCTATAAATAAGCGTTCGGTGAGGTTAGGTGAACGTGGTCTCTTGTCTGTGGCGCAGATTCCTGTTGTCCCACAGGCACGTTTCCTGGGTCTGGTGATCGATTCCAGGTTATCTTGGCTTCCACACTTGCGCCAACTTAAAGACAAGTCTTTGCGGGCACTCAACATCTTGCGGGTTCTGTCGGGTACTTCATGGGGTGCCGATCGCACTGCCATGTTGCGCCTCTACAGAGCCCTTGTCCGCAGCAAACTTGATTATGCGTGCATGGTGTATGGTTCGGCTAGTGACTCGACTCTCCAGATGTTGGACACTGTGCATCACAGTGGCCTGCGTGTGGCGACTGGGGCATTTCGAACTTCTCCAGTGGTCAGCCTCTATGCTGAGGCCTCGGAGCCACCTTTGGCCATTCGTCGGCGGAAGCTGGCCATTCAGTATGCTGTGCGTTTACGTGCTGTGGAATCCAGTCCTGCTTGGTCCATGGTTTTTGGGCCAGACTTGCGAGTCGGTAGACGCAGGGTGGGTAAGGGTGATTTCCGCGATAGGCTCCAGCAGTCCTGTCAGGAGATAGCCTTTGATATGCCCAGCGTCTTGAGGCTGGGGGGGATGCCAGTGGCCCCTTGGCTTGTCCCAAGTGGCATTTTCATTTTCGCTCTGGCGTCCCTCCCGAAGGGTTCCACTCTGCCAGCAAGGTACTTGCAGGAGTTCCGGCTGCTGTGTTCTCAGTACGCCGGTTATCAGCGGCTGTTTACTGATGGGTCGAAGTCAGACGCTGGCGTGGCTTGTGCTTGTGTTTGTAAGGGAGTGACGGTAGCCCATCGCCTTCCATCAGGCTATTCTGTGTTTTCTGCAGAGCTTTTGGCTCTCGGTTTGGCGGTGGAATGGATCCTTGGCCTTCAGGGCACGCATTTCATTATCTTTAGCGATTCCATGAGTGCCCTGGAGTCCTTGGCGACTTACAATCCACGGAACCCCTTGACACAACGTGTCCAAGCTTTGCTTTCCCGCTTGCCTGGCCAGCGGAAAAACGTGCTTTTCTGCTGGATCCCGGGCCATGTTGGGATATGTGGAAATGAGCAAGCGGATTCTGCAGCAAAAGGGGCCCTTTCTGGCCCTCTCGGTAGGGATCTCAGGCTTGTTCCCTCGGACGCTTTTCCAACTCTGCGTCTGAGGTTACATGCTTTTTGGCAAGCCTCGTGGGATGGACAGGACGGTAATAAGTTACGGGCCATTAAAGGCACTGTCGAGGAGTGGCACTCGGCGTGTCGCCGCAGTCGCCGTGAGGAGGTTGTGTTGGCCCGTTTGCGAATTGGTCACACCCGACTTACTCACTGTTTCCTTTTGCGGGGGGTTGACCCTCCTGAATGTTCTTGGTGTCGACGGCCACTTACGGTCCGGCACTTACTTGTTGATTGTCGCCATCTTGATGGTGTTCGTCGTCGGTTCCATCTTCCGCATGACATTGCGCGTCAGTTGGGCGATAAGTCTGTCCTCCTGCCCGGTGTTTTTCAATTTTTGCAGGAGGTACAGATGTATGACAAGATTTAGAATAGGGGTTTGGATAACATCTCTGTAATGTGTGGTGCAGTGGCAACCCGGACCACTGCACTGTGACTGAGGTTGGCGCTAATGACCAAGTTGTCGACGCGCCATTAAGCCTCATTCCCCCCCCCCCCCCTCTTGTCTGTATGTGATTTGTTGTATCAATGTAACATGGTTTCTTTGAGCAGTAGGTAAAAGCTACGTTTTAGCCATTAATACACCTTCAAGTTTAAGAACCCAACCGTTTTTGCCTAATAAGGCATCACGGCAAAAATATGAACAATCAACACCCACTATTCATCTTGTAAACATTAAGTTGACCATGGGCACTTGTTCCGACATCTGGCTTTCGTACTTTTAAGTTCACATGCTGCTTTAAGCATTCGGTAGGGTTAAGTGGCTCATGGGCTTTTTTTAT
This sequence comes from Lithobius niger, assembly GCA_023313725.1. Lineage (NCBI taxonomy): Eukaryota > Metazoa > Arthropoda > Chilopoda > Lithobiomorpha > Lithobiidae > Lithobius > Lithobius niger. The sequence goes on along the minus strand of JAHWFP010007956.1, from coordinate 2,931 downwards.
ACTTGCTTTGTTGTGTCAATGACACATAGTTCCTCTAAGCATTTGATACTGTTAAAGTTGACCATGGCCTGTGATTTTTGTACTGATTTGTTGCATCAGTGTCTCATGGTTTCTAGAAGTATTTTGTGTCGTTAAGTTGACCATGGGCTTTATTTCCATGTTTGGCTGTGTTGAATCAATGTTGCATGGTTTCTATAAGCAATCGGTATGGTTAAGTTGCGCATGGTCTCTTATTTCCGTACGTGACTTCTTACATCAATGTCACATGGTTTGTATAAGCATTTGGTATAGTTAAGTTGACCATGGGCTCTTATTTCCTCACCTGGCTTTCTTGCATCAATGTCGCACGCTTCTATTAGTCGGTGTGGTTAAGTTGCCACTGGCCAACTGTACCGGCTTTGTTGTGTCAATGTCTCCTTGTTGCTGAAAGCATTTGGTACTGTTAAGTTGACCGTGGGCTGTAATTTTTGTACTAATTTGTTGCATTAGTGCCACATGGTTTCTAGAAGCATTTGGTGCGGTTAAGTTAACCATGTGCTCCTATTTCAACACCTGTCGTCGCATCAATGTCGCGTGGTTTCTATAAATAAGCATTCAGTGAGGTTAAGTTGCACATGGTCTCTTTTGTCTGTACGTGATCTGTTGCAACAATGGCGCATGGTTTTTATAAGCATTTGTGCAGTTAAGTTTACCATGGGCTCTATACCTGGCTCTGTTGTATCAATGTCGCATGCTGTCTGTAAGCAGTAAGTTGGCCATGGACTTTTTTTTTCTATACCTGCTTTGTTGTATCAATGTCTGGTGGTTTCTCTAATCATTTGTTGCATGGTTTCTGTATCAATATGGTGTGGTTAAGTTGTGTCTTATTTCCACACCTGGCTTGTTGCATTAACGTCGCATGGTTTCTATAAGCATTTATTGTGATTATGTTGCCATTGGCTAGTATTTCCACACCTGATGACTATAAGCATTTGGTCAGTTGCCCATGGGCTCTTATTTCCGTACCTGACTTCGTTGTATCAATGTCACTAACTTAGGGAGTATTCGTTATGGTTATGTTGCCTATGTACTCTTACTTTATTTGGAGCGGTTAAGATGCCTATGGGCTGTTATTTCAACACCTGGCTTTGTTACCTCAATATAGCATAGTTTCTGTAAGCGTTCGGTAAAGTTGCTCATGGGCTATTAGCTACGTACCTGATTTGTTGCATCATTGTCATGGTTTCTATAAGCATTAGGTCGGTTGCTCATGGGCTCTATTAACTTACCTGACTTCGTTGTATCAATGTCACTGACTTTGTCTAAGCATTCGTTACGGTTAAGTTGCCTATGTACTCTTTTATTTTCTTAACATGATTTGGTGCGGTTAAGTTGCCTCCGGTCTCTTTATTTGCTGCATTACCTGAGCTTGTTACATCAAGATCATGTAGGTACTGTAAGCATTCGGTAAAGTTGCCCATGGGCCATATCTGATGTGTTGCATCATTGTCATGGTTTCTATAAGCATTCATATGGTTAAGTTGCCCGTGGGAAGTTCTTTCCATATCTGATTTAGTGCATCAGGGGCACATGGTTTCTATTACCGTTTGGTGGCGTTAAGTTAGCCATGGGCTCATATTCTCATCCATACTTTGGTGCAGCCATGTCACGTGGTTTCTACAAGCATTTGGTGCAGTTAAGTTGACCATGGCCTCTTATTACCACACTGGCATTTATTGCATCAACGTTGCATGGTTTCTTTAAGCATTCGATATGATGGTGTTTACAGTCTCTTAATCCGCACATTTCGTTTCCATCAATGTCACGTAGTTTCTATAAGCATTAATTATTATTAAGGTGCACACGGTCTATTATTTGCATCAGTGTCAAATAGTTTTTATAAGCATTTGGTATGGTTAAGTTGACCATGGGCTCTTATTTTCACAACTGGCTTTCTTGCATGCACATGCTGCTATAAGTCTGTGTGGTTAAGTTGCCTATGGGCTTTCTGTACCTGCTTTGTTGCATCAATGTCACATGTTTTTTGTAAGCTGTTGGTACTGTTAAGTTAACCGTGAGCTGTGATCTTTGTACTAATTTGTCGCATTAGTGTCACGTGGTTTCTAGAAGCATTTGGTTCGGTGGAGTTGACCATGTGGGCTCCTATCTCCACATCTTTTGTTGGTGCATCAATGTCGCATGGTTTCTATAAATAAGTATTCGGTGAGGTTCGGTGTACATGGTCTCTTATGTCCATATGTGATTTGTTGTATCAATGTAATGTGGTTTCTTTAAGCATTTGGTAAAAGCGACGTTTTGGCCATTAATAAACCTTCAAATTTAATGTACCCAAGCGTTTTTCCCTAATAACATATTATGGCAAAAATGTGAAGAATTAACACCCACTATTCATCTTTCATTGGTTAAAAAAATGCTTTCAGGGATGATAATAACCCATAGCCGCCTAGATATGAACGTACGCCTTCAACGTCCAGCGCAAGCTTTTTTGAGGGGGCCCTGGGGACCCCGAGCAAAGCGGGCAATCACAGCCCGGTGGTCAGCGTCATTGGCTCCAAACCAAGAGAATGCCAGTTCGAATCCGAGAACCGACCCGAGTACTCTAAAAAAAAAAAGGGTCTGAAAGTTTTTTCAGGCGGTTCTGGGTTAAAACACCAGGTACTGTTCACTCGTTTGATGCGTGAAGTTTTCTTGTGTTTTATTATCATTATTCATCTTGTATAACATTAAGTTGCCCATGGGCACTTATTTCCACACCTGGCTTTCTTGCTTCAAGTTCATGTGCTGCTTTAAGCATTCAGTAGGGTTAAGTTGCTCATGGGCTTTCTTTATACTTGCTTTGTGTCAATGACACATAGTTTCTCTAAATATTTGATACTGTGAAGTTGACCATGTGCTGTGATTTTCGTACCGATGTGTTGCATCAGTGTCGCA
>JAHWFP010007954.1:90179-112466 GCA_023313725.1 Lithobius niger | reverse complement strand
CAATAGAGCTATCTCATTAGGCTGCGTGTCGAAATCGATGGCTACCATCTGTCGGCATTAATTTCTGCGCGTTCCAGCAAAACAATGGCGGCCCCGTCTTGTGTTTTGGTGTTGCAGTAATTATATTGTTGTATCGGACGTACGTAACGTATTCTTACCGCAATTCTTGTGTTTAGTTATTGTTTAAGTGGTCCAAAAGTAACACGTGCATGTCAAAATGGATGTAATTGCCCTTTAATAGATGTCACCACTTAGAATCCAAAAGCACAAGGTTCATGGCGGCCATGTTGTCTACCGCCTAGAATCGTTATAGGTCTGGCCAGCTAGTTTAATCGTCAAACAACGGTTTATACAGGGTGTTTGGAAATTGGTGTCAAATATTTCCAGGGCTGACTTCCCGTATGAAAACAAGTTAAACGGTCCCTAAAAGCATGGGTCCAAATTTGCTTCGTTTTGGCGTTACACCTTGCCGGAATAACAAATCTCTTGAAGTTGATTGCAATTGCAGTGAATGGAACCATGAAATTTAAGGGAGTAATGGTGACTATGGCGGGGTGAGGTCCGCGATGAAAACTGATCGTGTATCCAACACCCGTGAGACCATCCTGCTCTCGGAACGAGTGATTGAACGCAAGGGAAAAAAACTCTCTCATAGTCATACGATTATTCATCATATTTCATCGTAATTCTGTGTTGTTCCTATGGGACCAGCCCAGCCCTGCCATCAAACCAATCCTTCATCAATAAGTCAACACAGGGAAAATAAGCCTACTTTCTCCATATAAGATTTAAAGGACTGAACATTTCTTCCTCCAAAACGTTACAGAAAACTTGACATGTTCAGGGAACTCATAGTTTATGCACAGCATTTTCTAAGAATAGTCTCGAATACAGGGTGGTCCACAAAAAACTGACGACCCCAGATTTTCTAGGTCCAACTTTTATAGTTAGCACTCCTCAGAACCAGGAGAGGACAGAAATCTTCCCGTTTCATTAGCGTTGATTTCTGTCATATCCTGGTTTTGAAGGGTGCTAACTAGGAAAGTTGGACTTAGAAAATGTTAGGCCGTTTTTTGTGGATCATCCTGTACATGGCATGGATCGTGCTGGCCCAGGAAACATAACACACTCAACCAACGTCAATAGCGCCGAGCGAACACAAAAAAACCGTTCGACTCCACCACGCCTTCATAAGAAGAAGCCTTAATATCAAGTAACACCATAGTATTCTTCCCCTAGGGACATGAGGGAAATACAACAAAAGCCAACAACTCAAAAGGGACCAAAGTTTGAAGTACGTTGGCGTACCAAATACGACATTTAAATAAACAACCCAATTGTACAATAACGCTGAATTGTTTCAGGCTAACCCCTAGACGCAGAACAAACGTCTCTAGTTAACTGACCACCGGGCAGGAATCTGACCAAAGGAAACGACCTGGAAAAACTACACAACAAATCGCTATTTCTTCCCCCCTCCCCCCCAAAAAAACGCATAAATATTGCATCACAATTCACACTTAGTTTTAATTTTAATTAAACACTAATTTTAATTATACAAACAGTAATAATAATACATACCTGTTTGGATAGTTCTCCCTTCCTAACGAGACAGCATTTATAATGCAAACCAACTTTATTGATGGATGAAAAACGTATTCTTTGCATGTGATTGAAAACAACCAACTAGCCCAATGAAACATTAATTAAACAAACACTTATTAATTGTTGACAGTGGCGTAGCTACAGGGTGGCAAGGGGACCCCCAGCATCAAGGGCCCCCTAAATAAAAACATTATTTAGATTTAAAAAAGGCTCTTTTGTAGTACGTTTGTTTTATTTAATTTGATACAAACGGTATTTTAAAAATTAATTTCGTACGTCCATCCCCCCAGTGGCGTAATGTATAGGTAGGCTAGGTAAGCATTGCTTACGGGCCCTGCAACTCGGGGGCCCGCCAGGCGTCAAAATATGGAAGTGGACAAAATCATAGAGACTTTTTCATTGAGAAAAGCATGCCGAAAGTATCGCCTTAGAAGCCTCAAGTAGTGAACTAACTATGGTATGTAAATGTGAAGTTCAAAGTGCAATACGTTATAAGCATGTCCAAATTCCCATTTTAACAAGTGTAATACTGTAGCTACCAAGCAAAGCTTATAATAATTCGACAGTTAAGTAGGCAAAAAAATACCACACAGACATGTTTTTTTTTTTTTTATAAATCTTATCAAACATTATTGTTTGCTTGCATTACGAAGTAATTTTTTGGCTGAAAAATTGTTGGTTGTTCGGGTAACGTAAGCCAAACAATGTACAGTATGTGTATTATTTGGACCAAGACAGTTGAAAAGGTCATCGATTTTTTTTTTGTGGGGGAGGGGGGAATAAATGGGGAGGGCCCGACCATAAATTTTGCCTATGGGCCCAGAGACACTTTGTTACGCCACTGCATCCCCCTATCATTAAAAAAATTGTGGTGGCCATAAAAAAACGGACAAGCTGAAACTTTCTGTAAGTCCAAACTTTTTCCGAGATTTTTTTCAAAAAAAGTGAAAATAGGGACCAATTGACTGGAGTTCGAAATAGTGGTCCGTATTTTCACTATAACACAAAAAAAATTAGAAAAAAGTATGGACGTACTGTAGAAATTTTTATGGGCCGTCATGTATATTAAGGAGGGGTACCCCAAGGGCTAATTTACCACCGGCCCTACATAATTTAACTCCGCCAATGTTTGCCTCCAAAAGAAAATTCCTGTGTGTGCCACTGATAAAATCAGCTCATAATCCATGAAATATAAACTATCTATAAACTATCAGTCTAACCCATAAACCCAGTGTAACCTGCCATTCTTTATTTAGCGTTTGATGAGACCTTTAAAACATATTCGTCAAATTCTCACTTTTGGATTTACAGTACTGCTAAATAGATTTGAACTGTCGCGGGGAATGACGTAATCAATACGAAGCGTCTGATTGGTTCCCCACGTTGCCCGTAGCAACCAAACGACGGCAGCCAACAGAAAATGGATATGAGAGCATTACAGGAAAGCCAACCGTACAGTACCCAAGCTAGCGGACAGTTTGACCTCGGCAATCTTACGGTAACGACACCAAATATGCATTACTCGATAATCTAAACACGACAAACAAAGCTGGATATTATTCCTTCTTTGTTTAGACGAAGTTGGAATCTACTGCAATCTACCATTACTAAAATCTTACGTAATACAACATTAAAAAACCGTTTCCCCCCGAGTTTTTATGACCAGTGTTTTTTTTTTTTTTTTTTTTGGCAGATGCAGCGGTTTTAATTAATGACTTTTGCAACAGTTTAAAGGTGCTGTAAGATTTCACGAGGATTAAGCACTACAGCTCCAGCGAAATCGTGTTGTCTGAAACCGTACACGAAAGCGTATTTGTGTTCCTTTTTTGGTATGACTTCGGGTCGAGTTCGTTTTGAATTCTAATCATCTTTTGCAGTAGTGGCGCTAGATATTCTCTGAAATAGGAGGGTCATTGATTTCCCCCGACCCAGGGTGGGGGGGGGGGGGGGCACAGTGTTAAATTAAAAAAAAACTTACGTTCGAAATTTCCGTGATCTTTATTTTTAGTTACGCTTCCTCGCGGTAACAGGGTTCAGACAAAATCTGGAAAACCTGGAGAAGCTGGAAATCTCATGGAAAATAAAAATACAGCCAAAATCTCAGGGAAATTTCAGGGAAAACAAGATTTTTTTTTAAAAATCATGGAAAAGACAGGGAAATTTGAAAAATGCCTTTGTGCCTGATCTGTAAGTTCCATGCAATTAGCAGATTAGAAATAAAATCCTAGGATATAGTAGCAAATATTTTAATTTGTGCTTTAATATGTTCATGTATTTTAGGCATAACTTCAATAAACTAAATCTTAGGCTAGTGCCAATACTTGTGATGAAAATGCGTTTAGTACCGTCTGGAAAGTCTGTAAACATCTATTTTCTGAGATGTTGGATTATTTTCGTATAAATATTAAGAAAAACATTAGATATGCTGCCTCTTTCCATATCTAAACGTCTTGTAAACACCTGGAAATTGCCATTGGATGCACCTGGAAATGTCAGGGAAATTGAGAATTAAAAAATTGTCTGAACCCTGGGTAATGCTTCCTCCCCCCACCCCAACTCCCCCTACCCCACCGATCTTTTGATTTCACCTCGAATTCCTTACATAACACTACTGAAGTATTAGGTTCACAGCACATGATTTCAGGAACCTGTTTGCGCGTTACAAGCGGTAGACGACCGGGCTGTAAGCAAACATTGGAAATGAAATATTTTGCTGAGAATAATCGTTCAAGCTATTACCGTAATTTGAATTCAGATTTTAGCTATAAGACCTTCCTTTTTTTTTAATTGAAGGTTTGAATAAAAATAAAAATAAAAAACTGATTTTAGGTGACAGATCGGCACCAAAGTATAGGCCTATAGGTTATTATCACTCGAACGCCGAATTTCGTAACGTTTAATGAAACAGCTCATAAATACCAGTGGCGCACCTTGAGGGTGGGGGAAGGGGATGGGGGGGGGGGTGAAAGAGCCAGAGCCACACCACCACAAAACCCTTAGTTAATAAGGCATTTATTGCAGGGGAATTCTGAAAATAGCCTTTATAAACGTTTTGAAGGCACAAAACTGCTTAAATTTTACACGGCTCCCAAGGATTTAAGCGACCCCCCCCCCCTCCCCCACCTTCTAGACCTTTTAGCTGAATACCATTTTTTTTTTTGCCTCCCCACCTTTTCCCTCCAGTGGCGTAGCTACATGATGGCAAGATTCAGGAGGCCTACGAAAGAAAAACAAATTATTCAGATTTAAAAAAGACTCTTTTGTAGTACACTAGTTTTATTTAATTTGATACAATCGGTATTTAAAAAATTAATTTCGACCCTCCCCGTCCGTCCATTCCCCTATCAATACAAAAAATGCGGGACGAGCTGAAAATGTCTGTAAGTCTAAACTTTTTTCCGCGTTTTTGTTTTAAAAAAAAAAATGAAAATAGGGACCCCTGACTGGGTTAGTACGAAAAAGTGGTCGCTATTTTCACTCTAACAAAAATAACAAAATTAAAATTAGAAAAAAGTATAGACTTTTATGGGCCATCATGTATATTCAGGAGGGGGGGGGGCTATATAATGTAGCTTTTTAAAAACAAACACACAGCACTACGCATATCACGAGATAAAAAAAAAGCACCTTATATTTCGAAGCTGAATTTACATGTTGGCTTCATTTTTCAAATTAAAATAAAATAGAAGCCTGCACAAACACAGGCACCAAGCCGGGATGTCATCAGATGTTTTGGTGGACACAGGAAGCGGAAATGTGAACTCTTGTTATAATGTAGCTACGTCACTGATTGTTGATATCAACAATTGTAAAGAATTTGTGGTATTTGTGGACTAGCTGCTAGCTGGTATTCTGAATTTCTGAAAACTTACGGAAAATTTTTTTCTGGCTATTGCCCTGACACACAGATTCGTACAACGCTCGGAGTTTTTGAACGGGTTCGTCGGTCCATGAAAAAGCAGCTTTCAAAATGCACTGCGGCAGAGAGGTTCAGTTTGAGCATCATTTGAATAAAATGCTTACGTTTAGTCTGTTTTCTATCATAAACTGTTCTTTTTTGGGTTGGTTGTCACAGTTTAGTGTTCTGGAAGGGAGTTCTTTACCGAATCATGTTTCAGTTAATGAAGTACAAGAAGCAGCAAATCCACAAATGCATCAATATATACTGAAAGTATTAATTTTGAGTATATTCTGTTTAATTAATGTTTCATTAGGCTATTCGATTGTTTTCAATCACACGGAAAGAAGTGCTTCATTTTTCCATCACTAAATGTCGTCACATTCTGGAAGGGAAGGGCAGAAAGGTGTGCATTATTATTACTGTTTGTTTAATTAAAATTAGTGTTCACCTAGTTTAAATTTCATGGTTCCATCCACTGCGATTACAATCAACGTCAGAGATTTGTTATTTCAGCAGTGTGTAACTGCAAAACGAAGCAAATTTGGGCCCATTCTTATTTGGACTTGTTAACTTGTTTTCATAGGCGAAGTCAGCCCTGAAAATATTTCGACACCAATTTCCAAACACCCTGTATTTCTGGATCATCCAGTGTCTTTTCGAGCATTACTACTACTATTATCAAGAATTTATAGGGTTGGGGAGGAGAATTAGTAACTCTAAAAAGTCATTTTCGAAACGTCCTAGATCCATTCCAATAAGTTCCATCGGAGTTTTCAGAGGGCGCCACGTGTTCCATCTGGTAATTTTTGCTCATTTTTCAGCCCAAATCTAAAGTAAACTAAATTACAACTAAGCTAAACTAAATAATAATTAAACACAAGCTAGTTTCATTTAGTTCAGTTTAATTTTAGGCTGAAAACTGAGTAGAAATTCCCACATAAAACTCGTAGCGCCCTCTATAAACTCAGACGGAACTAATTGGAATGGATCTAGGACGCTTCAGTATGGGGTCTCAGTCACAAATTCTCCTCCCCCAACCCTAGAAATTCTTGCTATTATATTTACGTGCAGGTGTACTATTTTTGTTTGCATGTGTTATTATTTCCTCAAGCATGTTTACTACTTTTGTAATTATTTGCATGTGTACTGTATTTTTTGCGTGTATTTTATTTTGCGTGCTGAATGGTAGTTTTCATTTGTTGTTTGACTACTTTCTCTATCTGTAGTTCTCTATTCAACTTGTCGATCTTGCTTTTCTTGGATTTATATTGCAACTCCAAGTTATATAATGCCCCATCAGGGAGATTTGAGCGTTGACAGGAGCAAATAAATATACCCGTCCATAGGACGTGGGAGTATCCAAGTTGTAACTATTGCTTCATATTCCATCTCTCAGCACAAGGGCATCTGGGAGAGAAGCTGTCGGTTTCGTTTATCTGATACAGGTCAGTTGATTCAACATCGCTAGAATCTTATTTTACCAGAGCAGCACTAAAAGACATCAGTTTTCTGCAGGCGCGTGAACTGGCATTGAGTCGGGAGACAAAACGTGCGATTTCTGCCTCAGCCATCCTTAGCTGGAAGTAGCCATCTGCTTCGCCGCTTCACGTTCGTGGAACGCCGCATTAGTAATTTTCCGCTTCTATCTGTTAGTCTAAAACCTATATTTTTAACGTGTGTTATCCGAGAAAATAGTTACGATCAGTCTTTCCAAATTTGACCGCATGGGGTCGTGACCATGGACGACAGATGGAACCTGTGGTAATATTATCATGGATACTCCGTTTCATGTCACTCCTGGTATAGAAAATTAAAGTTAATAAACTAGTGCTACTCAGTCCCAGATAACGTCATAAAATGGGTGCCGTTGTCAAAATCAATTAGAATGTAATCCAAAGTTTAACCATAACATTCCCATTAATACCTTGTGACTTCTGATTTAATTCCCCATAACATGGCGTGTGCATAGTGACACATACATTACCGCATTGTAATTGTCAGGGTGGCTTTGTTACTTTACCAGCACACTTTATACGTTTTCAGGCAAATTTCTCAACATTTTTATTACAGCAACTTTGATCGCAAGTACATTATTGGTAAACGGTGATGATTTACAGTTGGGTAGAGAGATTGTGCCATCTCTGATTCGCATTAGGCCTAAATCAAATGAAAAGAAGATGTAGTGTTCACGAGCACAGCTGTAGATGGCCCTTAGTACCGTATTATTTAACTTCACTCTTTAAAAACCATTAATTATACGTTTGCAGCATGTCCAAACAAACTAGTCTAGTTTTGAGTAGCGTTAAGTATTTTTGACATCTCATAGCAAAGAAAAAGGGTTGTAATTATTCTGTCAAAACATAGAAAAGCAAAACGAAGTGTTTCAAATGTGTGTACGTGTAATGAAAGTGTAAAAGCTCGAACTGGTTGCAGACTCTGGAGACAATAAATGAGGAGTCGGAAGTGCAGGGTGAAAAATTTAGACGGACTCCAGAACAACAGCGAACTTCTTTACAATGCTAAAGATGTTTGCAAGTTACATAATCACTCGGTCTGAAACACCAAGAAGCTTAATGCACCTTGACATAAATTGCGTTGGCTGCCGATGGAATCTGGTATTATCCCAGTTCCTAGAAAACTTAATGCTCTGTTTTACCCTGTGTGTAGTAGATGTTCTATGTTACTCTGTGAGTTGAAGACATATATTTCAACCTGCTGTCATCCATTGCCATGTTAGGTACAGCTTGCAGCTAATTATTTCCATTTGAGTAACTTGCAACCATCCGTTGCTGTGTGAGGTGCACCTTGCAGCCAACCAATGCAGTGTTAGGACAGCTAGCAACTAACCATTGTCATTTATGTTGCTATTTAAAACCAACCAGAGCTATGTTAGGTGCATCTTGCAGCCATCCGTTGATGCGTAAGGTTCACTTGCATTCACCCATTGCCGTGTTAGGTGCCGCTTGTAGCCACCCACTGTCATGTTAGGTGTAACTTGCAGTCACCCAGTGCAATGTTAGGCGCATCTTGCAGCCATCCACTGCCATGTTAGATACATCTTGCAGCCACCCAGAGCAATGTTGGGTACAACTTGCAGCCATCCACTGCCATGTTAGGTACACCTTGCAGCCACCCAATGCAATGTTAGGTGCAACTTACAACCATCCACTGCCATGTTAGGTGCACCTTGCAGCCACCCAGTGCAATGTTAAGTGCAACTTACAGCCATCCACTGCCATGTTAGGTGCACCTTGCAGCCACCCAGTGACATGTTAGGTGCATCTTGAAGCCACCCAATGCAATGTTAGGTGCAACTTGCAGCCACCCAGTGACATGTTAGGTGCAACTTGCAGCCATCACTGCCATGTTAGGTGCACCTTTCAGCCACCTAGTGCAATGTTAGGTGTAACTTACAGCCATCCACTGCCATGGCATGTGCACCTTGCAGCCACCCAATGCAATGTTAGGTGCAACTTACAGCCGTCAACTGCCATGTTATGTGCACCTTGCAGCCACCCAGTGCCATGTTAAGTGTAACTTGCAACCACCAATGCATGGGCATTTACATAAACTGTATCAAAGAGGCAGTAAGTACTCGTTTTCATCTCAATCCTTGTCCCTTTCAAAAACCCTAAAAGCAAAAGAATACAAATGTTTGTTGCATAGAACATTTTTTATGTAGTTTAATAAAGATGTCATCACTTCGTCAAAAATTTGTGTTTATTTTCCTTCACAAAGTGGTGCTACAGTGTGTGTTTTGTTTAGGTATGGCCGTTTTCATCTTCCAGATATTGATCTTTCATCTTTTCTCCTTTTTGCCCATTTGCGAAGAAGAAATGTTAGAAAAGAACATTCACGATTGAAAAGGCAACCGTTGTTTTGGACCGACGACGATGGCACCCTGTATTATCAATCAGGAAATAAGGCAACAGTTTTACAAACGGTGACAATCTTAATTAAATGTAGACTATAATATGCGCAGCATATTGTTTCTCAGTCATTCGATTACTGCATTTAGGTTTCTGAAAATCTGCGAGTAATCCAGATACGGGTTATTTTTTTCTCTTGTGAAATATTCACGTTTTACCATTTATTTACATTTCACACCTTTTTTTTCTTTTTTCAGAGTGGAGAATCCAACAGACAAGCGCGTGAAGCGTTGGTCTCTCGGCTTGCACGAACTACTACTCGATGCTACAGGGTTGCACGAATTTGAAAATTACCTCCGTACGGAATACAGCGGAGAAAACATTCGATTTTGGAAAGCAGTTGAAGATCTGCGCCTCGGCTCTCAAGCATCGATCGAAAAGAAAGTCAAAGAGATTTACGAGTAAGTTTTACCAAACTGACAATAGGACAAAAAAACCTCATTAAAAATGTAAATCTAATATTTAAGGAACCTGTGTGTTTCTTTTTGTCACAGTGCTAAAGCAATTCGCTGAATGGCTGGTTCTTTTACCTACAATTTAGCTGCAATTTGCAGTACTGCATGTAGTGGGGTTGTATCTCTTTTCCTCCTTTCATGCAGTGCTAGACGCGTCCATGCAGCAACGAAATTCGTTAGTATCAATTCATTGCACAACAATGTTTTCTTTTTACCGTTTTCCAAATAAGTGTATATACCGTCTTTAAACGTAACACAGAAAACATGTCAGTGCAGCAGTACGGATTCACTTGGGACTAAACACTACCGTAACATTCTGGTGGTGTCAAACCTTACAGGAAAATCTTACTTGTGCTCCTTTCCAGTTTTGGCCCCACTTCAATTAAACTACCATTAACATCAAATGAACTAGTTTTTGTTTACTAAAAAGCAAGCATGGGATCGACTGAAATACTGTACTTCGCACATTCCCACACACTTATTTTAATCCAAATTTTGTATCTGAGCATGAAGGACGTTCTCAAGGTATACAATTTAAACATTAAATCTACGGGTGCTCTCAATATGTGGAGGTTAGAGGTCCGATGTGGTTCCAGCGAAAAGCAGTCTACCCACAAGGATCAGTACTGGGGCCAAGCTTGTTTACTATTTGCATACATTTACTATCTATCTGATATTGGAGTACCCTATGTTGGTGGAATACACTTGCATGCAGCTTAACGAATTAAAAAAGGGGCTTCTGACTGGTACTGTGTAACCACAAATCCATATAAAGGCTCAGTCTTAATTTTTCGGCCAACCTTCCCTCATTTAGGCCTTAATTCGCAACCGAAAACGTAAAAAGCAACTAGAGTTACTTGTTAACCAGCTGCCATCTTGAACGTAAACAAGCTGGTTGGTAACAGAGAGGTTGTTTACTTTGAAGATGGCAGCTTGGTGACAAGTAGCACTTTAGTGCTCCGCTTTTTCTTCGTTGTGACCCATACCTAAATGTGAGAGGGCTGGCCATAAAGTTAAAATTCTGTGTTCTTACATGCCTTTGTGGATTTAATTTACATACTGGTTAGGAGGCCCCTTTTTCATGTCTACATTCTCACAAAGTAATCATCTGTACAAAGGCCGAATTTATTGGATTACTTTTTATGTTGCAAAATAGTTAAGTGCTGAACGGTGAACAACTTAATCACGACTTGACCAATTATTGTTTGTAATTTCTAGGGAATATCTGGAACCAGGTGCTCCTTCTCAAGTTAATTTAGACAGCAAAACAATTGAAATGACGCAACAAGCAATGAGCAAACCAAATCGGTGAGTATTATAATTACCTTCCTATTTATCTTAATGGCAGAACCTTCCAAGGGTTGAATTAATCGGACGCACTGGAGCAAATTTCTAGTTCTTTTGCTGAGGGAGTGATGCCCCACTACTTTTTTTTTTAATCCCTAGCAGAGCAGCAAGCCACTAACGTTTTTCCTGGCGGAGTGATGTGCCACTATTTTATTTTCATGGCAAAGTGGCGCTTCATACTTTTTTGCTGGTAGAGAGGCGTGCCACTATATTTTTTTCCTGGCAGAGCGGTGCTCCATCACCTGTGTGCAGCACAGCACTACTTTTTTGTTTTTCTGGCAGAGAGGCACGCGGGGCGTCGGACGAACATCTAACTGGAAAATCGTCTAATGGGATAATTGTCTAATATCTGCATAAATGAAAAATCTAGGAAATCGTCAAAACGGAATACCGTATAATGGATAATCGTATAATGGATAAACGTCTAACTGGAAAAACGTCTAACTGGGGTTTCTGATGTTATATGTATAGCCGCAGCGCGAGCGAGGCAGGGACATTAGACGATTTTCCATTATACACATTTCCAGTAAGACGATTTTCCATTATACGAATTTCCAGTTACACGATTTTCCATTATACGAATTTCCTGTTAGACGACTTTCCGTTATACTATTATGCGGTATACGTTCTTCCAATTATGCGATTTTCCAGTTAGACGATTATCCCTCGTCCCAGGCACGCCTCTACATTTTTTTCCTGGCGAAGTAGTGCTTAACTACTTTTTTTGGTGGAGCAGTAGTTCAGTACTTTCCTGGCAGAGCTGTGCTCGACTACTTTTTTTCTGACGGAAGAGCTCCACCGGCTGAAAAAAATTGCACCTAGCTCAAACCTGGTACATTCCACTCCTAACATTCTGTTAGAATCACAGATATTCAGAGAAGCACACTTGCAAAACGGTAACTGTTGATGTCGAATTATTACTTACAAAGTTTGGCTGAGACAAAATATGGCTGTACCTCTGTACACTTGAGTCCGTAGTGAAAATAAAGATTCTCTCGAAGCAGAATAGTTCTCATGAACCTAACTGCTTCGTGTGCCCAGACCTGGTGGCCAAACTCGACGAGAACTGGGACTTACACAGCGTTCAATCACCTCCAGACGAAACAAAGATCAGTGGTTTTGCTTTAAACTTAAGCAAATTTTGAACTTCGTTTGTGGCTCAACAAGTAGTGGCCCTTTTGATTCGTTTTACAGCTTCTGAAGAGGAACGGTATTTGCTCGAAAATGTAAGAAAATTTGTGTTTTTGCACTCTTGGTGATTTGTGTGTGAACTTTATGATTGAGATTGAAAAGGATTGCCTGCATAGACTCCCTTAGAACTGGAAGGAAAAAGAAAAAAATCAAAACGAAATCATAAAGAGGCTATTTTTTAACGGCGAACGACACTGTACAAGTTTGCAGTACATTCCTGTGTATAGCTACTACTAGAGAATGTTATTGTTGTATTTACTGCATTTTATTATGACGTAAGTCTTACGGTTTGTAGTCGATAAGGGTAAAGAGAGTACAATTCTCTCAAAAAGGTTACCACTGATATTTTATGTGCAGAGTTGGATCAGGTCGTGGGATCATTCGCGTCCACTTTTCGGTTAGAACGCTGGATGATCTAACCGAAAGCACCTGTATGAGCACCTGAATAGGAATTTTGGGTCAGATCCTGTTAAACCTAAACTGTTACTGACTTGGTAACGAAGTTTTCATAAGAAGAGTCACATATTAAAATGAAGAGCGTGGTTTTATTCAAGTACTGTAAGGGATTCCGAAGTACAGTTTTAAATTAAAGTACGTAAATTCATTAATTTGGTCAGTGTAATGAAATTTGCAAAAGTTTCCATTCTGAGGTAGAAAGGTAAAACTTATTTGTAAACTCACAATAAGGTGTAGCATCATCTTGAAATTTATAGCACAAGACTCATTTCATCTTGAAAAATTTTGTGCAATCTGGATTTTGTTGTATTATTGGTATTGCTTGCGTTGAAGACACAGAAAATTCAGCATTCTTTAAAACAAATCGTTGCCTACACTATTTCTGACGAAAAAATTGTAATAAACTGAGTTTTATAACAAAAATAATCCGAAATACAAAAGATTTTTCCTCTTTAACCACATCGTGGAACGTTTTAAGTAGAATCAAAATTGAGTTGCTTGGAGCAGCGTCGGACTGGGAAGGAAAGGGCGCCTGTGCCATTTATCAAAATGACCGGTGAGGCGCGCTATGCATTTTACAGGAAACTGATCAAGTGATCGTGCCTCCAACCGCGTAGGGGTTTTAGGAAGCGCTCTAAGCTCTCCAAGCACAAGCAAAGTCCGAGGTCAAGCTAAAAAATCTTTGCTTATTTTCTTTTTCTGTCGTCATTTCTGGTTTCTGGACTACATTCTTCAACACACATCTTATATTTCAACTTCAAGTAATACTATTTTTCGAAATTTGGAGTGGGTTGGGGGGGGGGGGCAGTTTGAAAAAAGCGTTAAAATGTAAGTAAAGGGAGGCAGAAAAGTGAAGGGAATTTGTGCTTGAAAGGAAACGTATTCAGCGGATTGGAAATTCATTTTTCTTAGTGAGGCGAAAAAAAACAGACTACCGAAGGGGCGCCGAAAGTATTGTAGCCTATGGGGCGCCTGTGCCATTGGCACAATGGCACTATGGCCAGTCCGAGCCTGGCTTGGAGTGAGAATTACATCATATCTCTTCTTTCAACTTTTTTGCAGAGCTAATATTGGATTAAAGTTATTTTAAATCGCAGAGGAAAAATTAAATCGCAACAAAGTCTGTCTTGATCACTGGTCATTAGTCAAACAACATTAATTTTTTTTTACTTAGAATATTAAATTAACATGATGGTTGAATAATTCTAGTAAATATCTAGTTTATAAAATGCATTTTGCCTGTTCAGAGCCTAATTGTTGAGACTCCCTATTTGGTTTTTTTTTTTTTAAATCATGCTATGCATTGCGTACATTATAAAAATGTGTTGTTGACACTGTGGTAATTATTAATTTTTGTTTGCTTTGTATAAGGTACACATTTGATGCTGCCCAGAGACACGTGTTTGCCTTGATGAACAAAGACAGCTATCCTCGATTCATACGTTCTGAAGCCTACAAGCAGCTCGTGGCAAATGCCGTTCAGCCATCACAGAAGAAAAAGTATGTAGCCGTACTACGTACAATAAAACTTGCATACTGTTAAAATCCCATAAACTGTTGTAATACACAGTTTAAATTTTCACAAAGATTAAAAACAATACTTAAAAATATCTTTTAAACAATTTCGGTCACTGCATGTAATGAAGGAAGAGTCCTATATATTCGTATTTAGCAATCATATGTTTTAATGAAATATTCAAGGCATGAAACAGCGTAGTAAATACGATTTTATAGTGTCCGCGGCCTGTCTTGAGTTCTGCAGGTATTTATGAGCGGCTACGTCTTCCTGGAAGAGGCGGCTTTAGTCGACGGCTGCCATTGTTTTTGTAACCATCTTGGATATCAACAAGGCACTCTGCTACCAAAAACATACAATCACACAAACATACATACAAACATACAACATACAAACATACATAGAACGTCGTTCTGGGGCGAACTCAAGATAGGCCGCGGACACTTTAGGCACCAGTGAAGTAAATTTTAAGCACAAAACAGGACTGGTTTCAGCAAGCTAAACAGTAGAAACTACTGCTTGTTTGGGGATCCAGTCTACTGAATGTTAGACACCCAAATTTAGGCCTATTAATGGCCGTTGATCACTTGAAATTAAGCTGATCTCGCCCACAGAGATCTCTAAACAGACTCTTTAGAGATCTCTGTGGGTGAGAGCAGCTTGATTTCAAGTAACGTAAAGATCCATCAAATTTAGAAAACTAGCTGGTAACCCGTGGCATGGCCAGTAAACTATCCGGCACGACCTACACCCTTCTTTGGGGGGGGGGGGCAGACATAATGGTCGCCACGAATGGCTTATTTCATTTCTTCGAGATCTATTGGGGAATTGGCCAAGCAAATTGCATCGATGAATTTTTGCACAGCGAGTCCCACCATCATCTGCCATATAGCGGCAACTGACAAAAAGCTTAGTAATTCACTAACCTAATCCCAGTAATCATCAGGAAAATAGCTTACACGTACAAATAAATAATGTCCTTATGGCCTTTTGCCACAAAGCTATTAAATTTCTTGACAGCACATAGCTCTTCAGTAAATAGCGACATGTTCGTTTATCCAGAATGTGTTTCAAGGAAGAGTGGCAGCATTCTTTTGTACTGAAGGTGTCACCCTCGATGACAGATAGCGGCAACAAGACAAATAATTGGTATCAGCGGCGCTTTCAGCAGCCATACTGTCCAACCCAGTTGCGTAGGCTGTTTTTCATTTAAGATCTGGCTGGTACTGTAGTAGATTCCTGCCCATGGAAACCCGTCAAGGTAACCCGTCTAGGATGACATGCACCCATCGTGCATCTGTTGCCATACTCGCGTCGGTAGCTTCTATTATCCGGACTGCAGAAGAGTCACTCGCCAGCCATTTCTGAGACGGCATTGTTGTAGCTGATTACAACAGTCCTCCTCACTTTCGGTATTTCATAATGTAGACACTCCTTGAGCCTCGTATACGGTTTGTTAGTTTGATATTTTTAATCAACCTTAGTTAATATCGTTTATTAACCCTTTTTTTTAGTGTACAACTGAGTTTCAAAATATTGCGAAATAATGAACTACACCTGCACATGTCAATACCTTTTGTGTATTGGGAAGTGCACAGAGAAGGTAGTGAAAACACAACAACCGACGAACGGCCCTGCACCGTTTAATGTGAATGTAGGATATGAAGTGTTTGCAATCTTGGTTTTCCAGGTTAATCTTAATATAACGCGAACATACGTATCCAAGCAGTTTAACGTACGTTCCCGCTTATCATTCCAATTACTTTCTTGTTCAAATATTGGCCCATATTTAGCTTCCATACTATAATCTGTTCCACATTATGTTTGCAGGAAACCGACTGTATGACGCCACGTTTCCTTGCACTACGAGTGCAAAAACATGTGGACATCACACTTGTAGACTAATTAGTTACTGTGAAGAGTCTACGAGTATGATACTTATATTGTTGACTTGTACATGGAATGGAACGTGGCATCATACAGCCAGTTTCCTACAAACATATTGTGTATCAGACTATAGAGCAGTGACATTTGCCACCATATTGGCACCAGTATGGGTTTTGGAGGGCATAACTACAAGGTGCACTACATAAAAATGAATGGAAAAACAACGGAAGAGCGGATTTCTTAGGCTTAAAATAACGTTGTTTTCTCCAACAACGAAAATCGCGCGTTTTAGGTCTAAGAAATCACTCTTCACAGTATCGGCTTCTGTATGACGCCCTTCTGTTTTAAATTAAAATTGTTTCTAGCTCACATGTGTTGTGGGTTTCTTAAGCCTTGTCGAATAGCTCTCTCTTTTGCAATGGACACCAGTGCTCACAAAATGTTATCTTGTTTTATCAGTGTACAGGTAGTTAAGCATCTGATTCATTTATTAGATAGTGAAAGACCCCACCCCCTGTTTTCAAGTATTTTAGCAAGTCCACTGTTTCTGCCACAGGAACCTTGTAAAAGAAATGGTGACTAAAATATGATTTTGATAACAAGTTTATTTAATTGTTTCCCCTCCACTGTCCATCGTGGCAGCTGTAGGTGTGGCCTTCGATTATGATGGTTGCAGTGTTTATTTCCTCAATCTCCCTTAAGATGAACGTCACTCCTTTTTTGTTGTGAGGTTTAGGAGAATGTGCAAGTTATTCTTATGCAAACAAACAAACACCACAATTTTCTTACCATTATTCAACTGACTCTTTGCAGATCCATCTTCAGTTTTGGCAGTGCGGTAAAAAAAAAGAATTCTACTCCAAATGCTCACAATTGCACCAGTAACACTGGCAACAACAAAAGACGAGGCAGTAACAGCAGTGATCAACGGAACCTATCGGGGAGTTCAAGTGATTTACAAGACTCATCGCACGAAGGGCGAGCTGGAAGCCCAGTTTGCCAATTCATGGGTCACCATTCTCTGAGCACCAGTAATCTCCACGATCTGGAATGCACTGATCACAACTACAGGTAGGACAATAGTAAAAACTGCGCCGACATTTCAACACGGATTCACAGTTATTCGAATACCTTGGCAGTTAATTGTTTAGAACCAAGAGGCCAGAGTAGTCAGTCTGTACATGCAGGAAGGAAAATAAGAACACGAGCAAGGTACAAACAAGCAGTCTTTCATCATTAACCCATCCTATCCTTTAGGTTACTATTGGAGCTCCCCACGTCTCAATCCGTGGAGTTTAACTATTTCGTATCAACGGACGACTTTCAGTTTCAAGCTACACCACCAAGTATACACAAAAACAAACTGCAAGCACAGCCCACTGGTCGGCTGTGAATCAAATGAATGCTGGATCGGATCCCGTAACTGACTATGGCACATCCAAGTCAGTAGCTTAAACGTCATCCAATGATGCGAAAAAGCTATTTGAACAAGTGCACATCAAAACAAAGATATCAATTATTCAGGTCACCAACAAACAAACAAAAAACAAACATGAAGCCAAAGCAAATCCAAAGCGAAAAGAAGCCAATGGAGAGAGGTCCGTTTTTCTTCATGAATCCAGGACGAAAGGCGACCTTCCTCCTCCACGTACACGCAACAAAAATTTTGCTTTGACTACACATTTTCTATTTTGTTTATCCTAGTTTTTACTTACAGTTTGTCTGTGGTGACCGACGATTTTTTATCTCTTTACATTGTATCGATATTTGGACATTCTTTACAGATTTTAATCTTTGCTTGTGAACCATGCCCTGGGCTTTGAAGTGTCACATTTTATTGTTGTTGGTGCACTTTTTGGCATTTCACATTTATCATGAAACTTGACCCTTACTAATGGTTGATGTCGTCAATAATAGTGTGCTTTATTATTAATGTTGATAACATTTTAGAACACGTACTAAAATATGGTCAAGTCACCCTTGCAATGCACAATGCACTCATTACCAGTCAACTGGTTAGTTAAAGTGACTATCAAGTGACTAAAATGAATGGACTAAAGGCTGATGCGATAACCAGATGTCAATGCTAATAAGACACCAGATTATCGCATCGCCGTCGGGCTCTAGTCCATTCACGTGTGCTCTATTCCCATTTCCCCATCACTTGATATTCACTTCAACTAACCAGTTGACTGGAAATGAGTGCACTGCAAGGTGGCTTGACCGTGTTCTAGTATGCGTTTTGAAATGTTTCCAAAAAAAAATCTTTTTTTATATATATATATACGTATAATTTATTTTTGCAGAGGCGATCTTGGTACCTCAGGAAAGAAGCGCTCTACATGGTCAAATCTGTAAGTCTCATTAATTGTCTGTCATTATTAAAATATAACATAACCGTGTCAGTGTAAGCCTTTTTTATCATTGCAGCACACCTTTCCATTTTAAATGTGTAAAGGATGTTTTTAATAGGTTACAATGTAAGAAATGTGTTGGATGGAGAATGTGGTTTTATTAATGGTAAAATTGAGGAAAAGGATGCTTTTGATGTCCCTAACCATTGCTACAGTAACACTGATTTTCATTGCGACCTTCGTGGTGCATACTGATTTACGGAATTGTGAGTTTTATATGAAAAGTATATCTCATCTGAGCTGAGACGTCTGAACGGATAATTCTGGCAATAACTCTTGTATGATCTCGGCAGTAAAACTACAACTCACGTTATTCTGCAGTGATATGGCATATCATAACGAGGTAATTAACCCCATTTCGTGAATTTAATGTGGGGCGTACCTGAAATTTGCGTTAAAAATGAAAGGGCTGGTAATCCACAACAAACTGACCGGGGAAAAAATCACATATAAACCTATCTCTCGAAATGCATCAAACCAAAATATGCAAGATAAATCTGAATAAATTTTGGTAGCAAGCTGGGAGAGTTATTTTGCAGATGTTTGAAAGTTGGAACGACTTAGTCGACTCTTTGCAGATAATGAAGCGCAGATATTGCCAGTAACGTAAAGACAAAACAGCCTGCCTGTTGGATCTTTGAAGCAGAGTCAGAAGAATTTTTTCTAAGTTTGGAATTTTCGGATTATAAAGAAATTTCTTCACACTTGGCTTTGTAGGACCTTCCCTATAAATGACATACAGTTTAGGCGCACTCTATAACGATTTGCTCATGTTTTCTGCGATTTGCTCATGTTTTCTGCTACTCTTAACTAAAAGTAAAAGTGTGTCTTTTTATGCTAAAAAGGTTTACAGTGCGCGGAAATTGCTCACTCTGCATGCGCAATCCATGCTCCCTTGTCCTCATAAACGTGAGAACCGAGTACCTAAAACCATGATGGAAAACACGGTGGAATGATGTTTGTTGATGTATTTACCTAGTTAGAGTTTGTTTATTTATTTCTTGGCGTGTTAAAATTACTGCCCCGCATAAATCATTGCATTCTTTACCATACAATCAAAGTAAAATCAGCTATAGTATTGTTAGTAGTTAATTCAGATTTATGTGCTTGAAAGTGGCTTTCTTGCTACAAAAGGCTGCTCGTTTATTTTCAAGTTGACGTTGTTTTAGGTGGACCTATTTTACTTGTTGTGTGATAATTTCTGAAGAATTTTCCTGAAGATTATATTTTCGTTCAAACTATTATAATATTGTTTTCAGAGTGGTATTTCGCATAAGTGAAAGTTAAAATATTAGTTATAGCCCCTATATTAGTTATAACCCCTATAAATTCTTGGTTACAGCTATGAAAACACGCCTAGAAGCCAATTTAATTTATTTTTTGGCACTTCCTTCATTTTTGCATCTGCCTTACTTTTCAAGTTCAACTATTTCGTTTTCTTAATTAAATTTAAGGACTAAACTATTAAAGGGATTTAACAGTGATACTTTCCATCTTGTTTCTTGCTACAGTCTTTCATCTCCAACATCCCAAGAAAAACTCAACGAAAGTCAGCGGGAAACCCTTGTTGTGCCGAAGCAATATCCTGTTCTCTCCTCTGAAGTGGGTCTTTTGGAGAGCAGTCTCAGTCTTGGCTTGTCGTTGGCTGTTCCTGCTGGATCAAAAAAGACTTCTGTTCTGAAAGGAAGACGACTTTCGGATGACCCAACAAGTAACCGCAAACTCAACGAAGTCTGCCCGTGGGAAGAAGAAAGCGAAGAAATAAAACCCGCTTCAAAAGTTTCCCCTGGAAAAGCAGACAAGCCAAAGAAAAAGGCCAATGAAGTTTGTCCGTGGGAAGACGAAGAGTCTATTGACGAACCTAAAACGCCAGAAGAATGCAACAGCAGTGCTAATCAAAACTAATTTTAATAAAACCTCCGAGCTGTAAATAATGAATCGGCCTACAGTTGCAGTTTTATGTACAAAGTGCTACCCAGTGACCCATGTGTTTATGTCTGTTATCAGTTACGCTCCAAACGTTTTGCCTATTAATATTCACTCTAAGGCTAACAGTTTTCATAGTCTTTTTGAACTAGAATCGCTAGAACTGCTGCACTTTTTCATCTTCTATCATCGTCTACATTATGTATTTCGTACAGACTTGCGGCGCCAAACCAAATGAAGATTTAATATCCCTGAAGACTGTATTTTAGTAACAGCATTGTTGTGTATATATAAAAACGTGCTAGCGATACGGATAAATAAAGCCATTCACAGTTAAATAAATTCTGTAAAACAGAATTACTGCAGTATTTGAATTAGCAGGGCAACATGAGATAACGAAACTTCATCTTGATGCACTAAAGTTGTAGAATTACGATCTGTGTGCCTGATTAGTAGTCTCTGGTTTAACTCTACATTAACACAGAGTACTGATGGCCTTCTTCCGTCATAAATTGTATTAATGTGATACTTCCTTTGTTACTCTTAACAAAAAAAGCCAGTATTAATTGTAAAAACACTACACAAATCGGAATTAACGTGAAATTAAATCATTTACCGTATTATCGTTAATGTTTAGGGGCCTGTTCACTGAAATATTTCAGCATTCAAACAAAAAAGAATAGAATAAAATTTCCTATTTTTGTTAAGTAGTCAATTTGAGTAAACATTCCAAAAGTATGGCTGCGGCTGTCATTATGCCATTACTGCCTTTGCTATTATTAATCGTTTGTGTCAGTTTTCTTTCAGAAGAGTATGCTTTATTGCATAGGTCGACTCCTTAGTTACAGTAAAACTTAGTAAACCACCATGCCATACATTAGTCTAAGAAAAATCCTACACTATAAAGTTAAGATGTCAGCAAAGCTGTTGGTCGCAGAACTCGGCAATCGTGAGAAATAATATTGGCACAAACTGAGAGTCAAACCAAACTATTTTTGTGGAAATGCACCATTCTTTCTGCCATTCAGAGAAACTCCATATCAGCTGAAAGTTTAATCCTTCTGTATCATCTGGCCTAAAATCCCCCTCTATCTTTTCGGAATTTTGTAGGAACGTATCTTACAGGTTCCAACTTGCCATCCCACTTGAATCACAGTGTCAGTGCTAGCCATCCCACTTCCTTCACGCTTTTATGCTTACTATTCCACTTGATTCAGAATTTCAGTTCTAACCATCCAACATCCTTCACGCTTTGTGCATACAATCGCACATGATTCAATAGCCATCCCACTTCATTCACACTTTCATGATTACCATCCCACTTAAATTAACAATTTCAGTGCTAACCATCCCACATCCTGCATGCTCTCATGCTTACCATTCCACTTGATTCACAATTTGAGTTCTTGCCATCCCACTCCTTCACGCGTTCATGCTTACCATCCCCACTTGATTCACAATTTCAGTGCTAGCCATTTCACTTGACTCACAATATAAGGGCTAGCTATCCCACTACCGTCACACTTTCATGCTTACCACCCCAATTGATTCACAATATCAGTGCTAGCCATCCCACTTCCTTCAGTTTCAGTGCTAGCCATTCCACTCGATTCACAATTTAAGGGCTAGCCATCCCATTTCCCTCAGTTTTAAGTGCTAG
>JAHWFP010007954.1:67630-90169 GCA_023313725.1 Lithobius niger | reverse complement strand
CATCCCACTGATTCACAATTTCAGTGCTAACCATCTCAAAGTGTTAGCTATCCCACTTTCTTCAGTTCCAGTGCTAGCCATCCGTAGCGTTGCTGCAAATTCCTGCACGTATTGTCTACAAACTTGAATAATAGACACTTCTCGAAGCAAAACAGTCTGCATTAAAGACTGGGCTTGTGAGAATAAGAGAAATTATTCTGAGAAGGAAGAAAAGACAACTGCCCCAATTGGGACTGGAACCCAGGGCTTCACGCATACTTGGCTGGGCATAACCACTGTGCTACCAGGGCAGACCCTGCTGCATGTTCCAGCCCAGTTTAGTATCTGTTCACCTTTCTCACTGGTGACCTTAATGCCACAAACGTATACAATGAGGAAACGCAACTCTCCCCAGGACCGATACCTATGCTGCACTTAATTTTGTGTAGTGCTCCTTGTAACAAATTTACAAGTTTGACTAGAGATACAACTCCAAACATGAACGATAGACAGAACAGGCTTATACACTGATTACAAACTGTCGTCCTCACAACGTACTTTCACAATGTAGCTCTTCAGTTTAGAAATATTGTGCCTTTAATTTTAAACCAACTGACCTATGACCCGTTTAGAATAGTGGAAGTAAGTCTTTATTAACAAACAGTATTGAACGCGACGTCTAATTCAGTGCCGAATAAAATTTCTGTCTCAGGAGATTGTATGCAGTAAAAGTAGCATCAGAATTTATGTATAAATTACTGTTGTACAGTGGCGCATGGATATCATCTACAGTAATACGCTTAGATGTAGGTTTCCGTGAAGTATTGGAATAATGTGTTTGTAACATATCTACCTTGTACTAAAAGCTCCATAAGGTCTTTGTGCTGTATTTCAGATGTCTGTGATGTTATACTTCTAGATGACTGTGTCCACTGTTCACTGTAGAAAATTAGAATGTCCAAAAAGACAAGACAAAACCATATTCATCACTCTTTTCTAGATCTGGCTGTGATCCCGTATATAGAAATAACCGTGCTAATGGTCTGCTCTACGTTAATGTAAATATACATATTGAAAATGTGGCTTGATTGAAAAGGTGTATAGCAAATTACTTTCTAAACCCGTCTGAATACACGAAGCACCTGAAGATATGTTAGTTCACCGAAATTAAGACATTTGGAACTAATTGAGTTTCTACAAGTTCTTTTTTGTTTCACTAGTATGTCAACTCTTTTACAGTTACGCCGCTCAACAGATAATTTTAGAATTACCATTCGAATAAACACAATTTATTGACTCGTTAATTCAGGGTGTGAAGGGTTGATAAAAGTGGGTCTTTGTTATCTACGATTAATTTATTGGTTTTGCATACAACAGTAAGAAAAACATTCATCAGAATGTAGAGGCTCAAACCATCAGTAGCAGCTACAAATTACTCCTTCAGTCCGTAATTTAAAACTATTTCTAAATCACTGCGTATGAGCCAAATTACAGTAGATGTGAATTTAATACTAATTCAAAATCAGACGTCTGCATCGTTGTATGGTGACATTACTGCAAACCAATATCTAACCATTCTGTTTGTAAGCCTGGCTACATAACTATAAACGACAGTGAGCGAGGTTAAAAGGCAACATCTTCTCATGCAGTTTCTTGCACAGGATAATTTGGTGCTGTTAACACAGCATTCTCTTCAGATGTATAAATAAACTTTAAAAAATAGTAGGCAAAATCCTTGTTAACACGCACAAACTCCCTTGAAGGGTGCCATCTTGTAAAAGCAGCGTGTCCCATCACGCAGCTTCTACATTTTCATGCGAGTTTGTCCGTGTTAACAATGGCTTTGCCTGCTGTTTTTCTAAGATTTATTTTTACACTGAAGATGGTGCTGTACATTGTAGAATAGAATTAACAATTATTTTTTATCCTGTGCAAGAAACTGCTTTGAGAACATGGCTACTGAGTAGGATTCCAAGGCAATCGGAAGTACTATTAAATTATCAGACAAAATCAATATTGAAATTTGGCAGTCGCAGCAAAATATGCACAGAGCACACACTGTTCATCATACTCAATTATCATTTATATTGCAAAGCTGTGTTGCCATACAAACACTCCTTCCTAAAAAGGTTTGGAATAATAATGAAAAAATAGTATAAGAGGAGGCATATGGTTGGTAGCAGGAGGAGGTATGGTTGGAGATGATCAAGTTTGGCAGTGTTTTTATGAGTAACAACAGTTAACTAAGCTTCTCACAGCATCAGACGTTTAGTCAATCTCTACAATCTGACCAATCTGGCTTTTTGTGACCATTAGATACTCGTGTGTCTATGGACTTAAAAAGATTCACTATGTATATTAAAGTACTCCTCTGACAATACAGTTAAATACTTAGGTTAATATAAGAATATGGTATCTCCTGTTAATTATTTTGATGTTCTATAATAGCTTAAGTTCAGTGGTAGTTTTGTTGTTCAGGATTTGTTTTGTCGCGGATAAAACACTTCCAACTGTGATTAAAGCATATGTTGGGACTTTGTGTTAGTTGCAGAAATCATCTTCGTACAGAGGGGCAGCCCGGAATTATTCGTTGGTTAGGATCTAGTAGAATTACCCCCTATATTGGTCACTAACACAACGAAAAAACTACATACAGTTTGGAAATGTATACTAAACAATTAGCTCAATTATTTAATAGTAGTAGCCTGCTGTCAATGCGACAGAAACTGAGTAATGGATGGAACAAAGTAGCATTATTCCTTAACTATTCTGAATCAACAGTTTCCTAAGCTCATTTGCTCTTCATTTTCGTTGTTGACTAATAAAATTAAAGTAGCTGTCTTTCTTCGTAGATGATGCTCTTGTTGTGTGTGTGATGAAACTTCTTTATTTCACCAACTTTAAACGAGTATTATTTGGGTACGAGAATAAAGCCATTCACGATAATGACAAGCCTGCACATTTTAGAAACCGTCATATTACAGGTAAATATGGCTCTTTTGTGCTAAGCTATAATGAAGAAAATATTAATAAATAAGAACAAAAATTCACCACAGCTGGGACTGAGCAACCGGAGTCTCTGAGGAATCGTGTTCAAAACAGTAATTGGACAACTATTAGGTAAAGAAATATCTTGGGCTCAAACATACGCTAGTAACATAAAGGAACAGATTAATAAACGAGTACACAAAACCAACTGTAATTGAACTTGGAGGAGTGTATGACTAAAAAAAAAACCAATGCAGCGGGGACACAACCCTGACCTCTACTTTTAATGACTTGTTTCGTACTCGACTGTATTATTTCATATGGAATGCACTCACATCAAATTTCTAGTGATGTTGACTCACGGTATAGTAATGCATCAATTTTCTGTGAACTGAGAAAAGCTTTTATCAATTGTATCGATAATTTATTGGTCGTAATACCTATTGTGAAAACCGGCACCCACCCCATTCAAATCCTGCAGGATGGGGATTGTCTTATTTTTTCTTCTCCTGACAGTTATTCCCAGCTAGGTTGATGTATTGCAAGTTAGCTTCGCACATTCACCCTAAACTACCCAAAAAAAGCTGAAGACCAAAGAAAGTATAACTATTTTCTTGTGCTTTATAAACTAAAAACACTCCAGGAAATTTCCAATCAGGTTCACTCCAGTTAAATTTTGCCTTACTGCAATGTACTTTCTAGTGCTGGTGTTGTCACGAGTATTCGCAATATGAAGTTTTAAAGCATTGTGGCTGCTCTTGGTTAAGTTTGGTCTTTAAAAAACACAATGGTAAGCTTTAGTCTTGAGTTCAACAGAAGAGTTGACTGGATTCTTAGACTGGATTCTTCTAATAAGCTTATGCCTTTATTTGGTTTTTCACTGTGGCTGTCTACTACTGAGGTAGTTTATTTTCTTTAGTACAAGCATAAGAGTTAGCGGAAATAAAGTTGGAAGGAAGCAAAAGATTTGTGGACAGTAAGCTGTAGAGATTCCTTAAATTTAATGATTTCCTTTATTTGTTTGAACCATGCGAGAACACAAGCTGGTTTTAATGGCCAACTTGAAGAGACATTTCCTAGCTAATACTTTCAGCCAGTGTATATTACTGGTTGCAGAGTAAGAATAAGTCACACAAATGTCTTTGTTATAACTGGAAATATCACAAATTCTTTGTATTTTGCGAAAATTAGATTTCAGTAGAACCTAATCTTGAAATGAAATTGTGGACTGCAAAATGTGATTTAATATTTAATATGTACATTTTGATTATGCAATGCTTCATGCATGGTAAGAGTTGATGTGTCTAGTTTCTCTCTTTCAATTATTTATTGTATATAGTGTACACTTGTAAAAAACATTCTTTGTAAATTGTAACTTTTAAATTTGTATGTATGGTATTGTGTCTTCTGAGTTTTAAACTTGGAATATAAATAGATTTGATGTTGTAATGTTTATCATTTTGTACAATTCATTGCTGGAAATGAGTTCAGTTTTTGAGCCTAGTTACGGGCTATTTACTTTATTTCAAAAACTTAATTAAACAAGCTACAAAGAAAATTTTGAAAATTAGCACATTTTTAACAGAACCTATACATTTAAAATTCCTTGACAAGAACCTAATTCACAGTTCTAACAGCATTTTTAAGAATTTATGAAATGTAATTCAACGGTTTCAGGTCAATTCTTTATCTACACCTACAGATTATATGCTATTTTCTGTCATTGGTGTGCCAACGGTATGAGCACCGCTACAGTAATAAATGTTGTTACATTTCTCCTTTTTGATTTAATTCTAATTTAAACATAACGTAACCCATAATAAAAATACACGAGCTGCAAAAAAACAATTTAACACAACCAGAATTAAAAATTTACGAACTGGCTAAGCGGAAAAATGTTCAGAATAACATTTTTTCACATCCTGGTTAAAGGCACGATTGACAGGATATATTTTGTAGCATTTCACGTTCAGAATCTGCAAAAATATGGTAAAGGTGCAACCGTTCAACCTCAAACTGCGGTGGGCCCCACTGTTCAGAGACTTGAACCGCAGTGTCCATCCGCCATTCGTAGAGTCCTAGGCCCCTCTGCTAGCCCGCAGAAAGCAAGCAGCACTATGGGGAAACGCATGTATCTCCATTTTTAAATTACTGTCACATATGTTTTCCTTTTATATCAAATTAAAATCTTACCAAGGCTTTATAAACTAGCCAAGAATATGATTGTGTAGGACAAAAATGTTGTAAAGCTAATGTAAAACGGTACAAAGGGAGTTTTAAGTGACTCAAGGTATTCTACAACTCCACTAATACCGTGATAAACAAGACGGAGAATCTTATTTTTATGAAAGTATTGCGCAGAAAATGAAGATAAACAGAATAGTAGGCAGTGCAGGATTTCGATAATTATTTATTAAAACCAAAATGGTAGTTTGGTCATTAAAACAAAGCAGGGAAAACAAAACAATGAATGGCCAACTGTTACTTTAATATATGCAGAACTAGAATGGACGGGAGATGAAGGGGGAAGAATATAAATTTGTTGTTATAGGCACCCCCTCCCCCCCAAATCTACACCAGTTCCGACCTACTGACACTGCACGGCTGGTTTTCGGTACTATTTCACCACTATCGTTAAGGGGAAGAAACTATTTTATGTTTGTATCATTTGTATTGCTTTTGCATTTTTACATTAATTTCTTTTTCTTTTTATAATTATTATTTTCTCTTAAGAAAATGTTCCAAAGAGCTCTATAGAATTCTATAGAACATGTTTACTATAAAGATTCTACAGAAATAATTCTAAAAAACCCAACAAATTAGGCCAGGAAAAAAAATTGTTCGGTTCTGGGGCGCGGGCGGGTCCCCAAAAATCATGCAGGTCAATCGCTTTTTATTTCATTCGTCTTACGTCTTTACCCGTGGAGTGAGGCACTACCGAAATATGTATTCTTGCGAAAATTATTGAACACAATTATTTCAAACTTATTACATGCACGCAACAGATATCCATTAAAATGCACAGAAAAAGTCGGACAAATGGCTTTAATTTCGGAGAACCGTTGTTTTTTTTTAATTACGTGCGGTAATGAAAATCGAAAATTTCCGTGTTGACAAAACGTGTCCGAAAGTCGGCGTTAGTTAGGCTAAAAATCGTTCCCACCTGATAAGTAATAGTGTGAAGTTTTATATGCTCCTTATCCATTTCAGTTTTGCATCGTGGATGCTGATTTAATTTTCTAATGCTGTAAAACATCATCTTTCTTGTGATTTGCAATGATGAACTAAAACACAAGTGCTCGTCAAGCGCTCACGTGAAATCCAAAGCGATCGGCGGCGTCCATGTTGATATCGTCCATCAGCCAATGAGAGCACGCAAAGTCGGTCAAGTGGTGCCAACCAGCCAATAACGGAACGTGATTTTCAAATGCTTTGGAAAGTTAGCTCGAAAAGGCCAGAAACAGCCTACTACAATTCGCCTGATTGGCCACTGCCAAATGGCCATCGAGAAAATATGTCGACAGGCCTAGGTTGAGTGGAATTCCAGCTTTCCAACTAATACAAGATGGCAGCACCCAGTCAAATGATTCGACCGCTACCGCTGATCAAAAATGACCAATTTTCTGCTTTTTAACTTGGGAAAAAAGAATGAGAAAGACATTTTTGTAGTTTTTAGTGAATCTACACTCAACTAAAGTGCTTTTAATAAAATTGTAGACATTGGTAACTACGTTTTTTTTTTCAGAAATCGAGGCACAACATGTCAGGAATTTCACCGTTTCGCATTTCGATATTTTGGTGGAAAATTGCGTTTTTCTGCCCATAGTTTACCTTCAAACTTCTACGTATATGTACGTCGTTACTGTGTTTGGGTTGATTTTTTTGGGCGTGTATAACTTATACGTTCATACTGCTTAAAAGATTAAAGAAAAATGTTGAGCATTTTCATAGCATTTTGAAAATAAATGATAAAATAAAAACCCGGGTGGCCTGGTCCTTTTTCGACCTTCGAAATGCCCGAGAACCAAACTTATTTTTTTCCCCGGCCTTTATCAAAAAAGGCCAACAAATTAACTGAACGAAAAACATTAGAGCTCGTGTCCATATACAGCTGTGAAGGTACACGAATAAAATTGGATTAGAGTTCACTCGAACACAACCAACTATAATTTTAAGTTCAATTCAGGGAACAAGGATTGTGACATGCTAGCCTCCATGCATACATATACATGTACGTCGTCACTAATCAAACAAACAAAACGGTTGAATATTTCACACACAAAAACACACAAAATACAACTTGTACACGCACATGATTCAGAACGAAAACCTAAACCCACACAGAACTGATGCCATAAACAGCAAAACGCCTACAAAATTGAAAGATGAAAAATACATACACAAAATGAACACGTAATTACATACACGAAGTAGAACTAAAACAGAAATCATCAAACAAACACAGGCAAAAAAAAACAGCCTTAACTAGGAATCTACTTGTTTCACAAGTTAAAAATGCACACAAAATACACATATAGCCACTGAGCAAAAACAGTCCTTGTTCCCTGGAATTGGGAGTTCAAATTACAGTTCTTTGCGCTCAAGTGAACTCTAATCCGTTTTTATTTGTGTACCTTCACAGCTGTGAGTATGGGGATACAAAGCTTTTTTTGTTCAATTAATATTGAAATGTGATTGCTGACAGAGCAAGGTCCCATTTTAACTCCACGGTCAGTTTTTTTCACTATGGCCAAACACATACACTTAGTGTTCACTGATTTTCATACGAATATTCACGAATAAACTCGTAGGTTATAAGGCGTTATATATGCCTATTTAACATTACAAATTGTATAGCTGATACAGGTTTTGAACTTTGGTTTAAAGCTTTTGCACGTTAATTTGACACTTTTGTACTTGGATTTAACACTTTTGTACTTCAATTTTAACGTTAGTGGATTTCAAATTAACACTCTTGTCTTTCGATTTAACACACTTGCACTTGAAATTAAAGCATTGAACTAACTAATTTGTTTCATTCGCTGTAAAGAATGTGAAATTATACGAAATATGCTTAGCCTATACAAAATTTTTTTACTAATTGCTACTGTAATGTTATTTCGCTGCATCGCTCCCGAAACCCTACGAACTATCCTACAGCGCTTTAAATAAATGACGATTAAGAGCGGCGTTTGAAGCGAATGACGACTGCTTTGATTTGGAGCACAGAGGCTCGTCACAAAAACCGCTCGCACTACGCTGGTTTATGCAGTGTAGGCTT
Source organism: Lithobius niger (assembly GCA_023313725.1). Lineage (NCBI taxonomy): Eukaryota > Metazoa > Arthropoda > Chilopoda > Lithobiomorpha > Lithobiidae > Lithobius > Lithobius niger. Next base: position 81,921 of record JAHWFP010007954.1, on the reverse strand, counting down.
AAGTGAGAGGCTTTCACCATGGATTTATATACGTACTATCCCACTACGTGTGGTAGTCTATACGTTCCATAAGTTCCTTAAGCTTCAGGTTTTCACTGCAAAAGTCAAACGACTCACAGGTGGATTTTCTAACGTCTTTCTGCACATATTCATAACAAGTCTTGCTCGAACCTTCGTGCACCTGTGGTTACGGGCTTCTGCAACCAACCAACCACTATATTCACGCGCTAACAAGTAGATGCTGCCGCTTACGATAACACAGGGAGGTGTGCGCCCAAGGTATGCAGTGGTGGCTTGCGCAATGCACACCCTCACACTTGTATTGTGTACGAGGCGCTTCTCATTGTATGCTTACACGTAATTTATTAGCTGTCTAGTTTATTCTCGTGTAAATATTGGCTTCCGACCTCCTATTTTTAGGTTTTCCAACTCGGTTCCCCTTTCGAAAAACGGTGTTTTTACTAATTTTGTAAATGTCTGCCACCTATAATACTGTAAAAATGCAGAAGTTCCCTCAAGTAGCAACCGGTTCCCTTCACAGAATGGCAGTGTGTATTTAAGGGGTTATAGCATGCGTCGGGCGGCAATAAATGGCCCGATGCGATATAGTCCCTCCGCTCGGTGAGACATGTCTCGGAGGTAATGGGACGTGAAGACAGTGGGTGTCTCTAGGAAGCAGCTTCCATTTTCAGTGATAGGAATGTTGCTGTAGTGAGCCTAGGAAATGGAAATTGCACGAAGCTCATGGGCAGTTATCCTGTTACCCTCTGTGGCATAGTTGATGTCAAGTGCCTCGTAAGCCTGTACAATGACACTCTTGAGCCAGGTAGCAATCATATGTGCAGATGTTGTCCCTACTTTATTATTGAATGAAAGGAGAAGTTGGGAGCGACCTCTGAGGATTGGCTTGGAAGCTTTGAGGTAGAAGCGCATAAGGCACGTTCTTTGTTGTCACGTAGTATGTTCGGAGAGAGAGGGGGTGATGAAGGGATGAGTGCACTCATTGGGTTTTTTTTTTAAGTTTTAGTATGGAACGATGAACGTGGGGTTAGCGTGACACCGGTGTAGTCCGGAATGAAGACATAGTTCCTTTCGGTTGCTGATAATGCCTTAGTTTGCTGCAACAGAGGCAGGCGGCTAAAGCTTCCAGGAACATGGCCTTCCACGTTAGGTTACTGAGTCGAGAGGAGGACATGGGTTCGTATGGCAGAGCCATTTCATTGTATGGGATGTATCATTTAGTAAATCCAGAAGAGAAACGGGAGGCGAGAAACATTTCAGAGGAATGGTGGAAGGACCTGGTGAACTCGGGTAGGGTGGAAAGGAGCCATCCACTATGGAAGGAATGGATGAGTTTTTTCATTAGTCCTATGCAAAGGAGCGGAAGGCGGAAGCTAGCAAAGGTTGAAGCGGAGGAGGTCGTCCGTCCGCTGAACGGTGGTATGCGGAATGAGAACATAGAATTGTGGGGAGTGCTCAGCATGACCATTCGCAGAGATCGCCCTAGGAGAAATGATCTGAAAAGAGGCTGCGCAGATGGTGGTGGCACATAGGGATATCATGCCCCTACTATAGAAGTCTAGTAAGCATCGCTGGAAGTGGAGGGAGGCGGAGGCCGACAGTAGATAGTGAAATGGTCAGGAGCCAAGGAAGCTGTGCAGCAGTAGTGCGTAATGGGTGGCAATGTCGGTAGTTGGTGGGTAGTTGGAGGATCGGCTCCAAGTCCTTCACACAGCGTGTTGGCTGCAATGAGGACATCCGCCTGGGATGCAGTACACAAACAGAGGCGGAGGATGCGGTCGATGTGGATTTTTTGTGAAAATTAAGGCTTTTGGACAGCTTGTCGTGAGGAAGGCGTTCTGCAGGGGACGCAGCCACGCTTTTATGGACATGGCCGAGTTCCAGATCATGTTGAGGAATGGTAGATTGAACCGTGCAGGTGGACTCTTTAGAGAGCAGCGTGGAGGAGAGCTGCATAGGTCGATGGTAGAAGAAGGGCTGGCTAGTCACAGCGTTGGAGTTTATATCTGAAAAGAGGGCTGCGCAGTAGGATGCGCAGATGGAAATGGCGCGGAGGACGAAACAACATCATCCAATGCCGGAGGGAGAAAGGTGTAAGCCGATAGTAGGCAGTGAAATGGTCCAACCCAATAAGGTTGCGCAGAGGCAATGCACAGTGGAATGCACAGAAGAATAGGAAGCGACCTGGCTGCTAAATTCCTTCCGTTTCGGATGGGAGGTGGATGAAAAACCTTGGAATGTATGATCCCAGACTTCAGTGTGAATGGACAAGTGAAGACGGTGGGGTTATGTCTTTTTTTTTTTGTACAGGAATGCTGTGAGGAGGTAAACACCAGCGGGTGGATGGTTCTTGATGTTGTGGAGGCTCTTGGTGCCAGAGGTGAGATTCCCTGTATGGTAACAAGATGGGAACGTATGGCCGGAGCAGAGCGTGGCCTGACTTCAGAAGGTCACTCTGGTTCGCAGAAGGGTCTGTTGAAAGTTGGGAATGGGGATGGTTGGTGGAAGCAGCCCGAAGAAAAGAAAGCTGGGGAGGATGCAGCGTTTGTGCCGAGAGGAATGGTAATGATAGGCGATGGTAGGATCAAAGGTGGGAAAGAAGACGCTGTGGAGGCCGAGTCGGAAGGGACGACCGGAATGGAGGATGGTACTGTGAAACCACATCTCAATAAGCCCTTCTATGAGCGGCTGAAGGAATGTGTCAAAGGAACGGCCAGAACGTCGGGTATGAGAGTAAGGTTGACGGAGTGGTATAGGTCCTTACGTAGTTGTTGGGACGGAACGTACTTTGGCATGCGGAGGGTCGGAATGGAGACTCAGTTGAGTCGGAAGGATGTCTTATCCCAGTTGAATCTGCAGAGCGGAAGGAGGGTTAGAAGGAGCGTCCGCCTTTCCTGTGGTGTATCGTTGTGTTAAAAAAATTGGAACACCTCCGTAGGAGGAGGCCAATATGGGAGTTGGAATGGTCGTTCGAGGAACGGAGGCATAAGAGCCGTAACGGGACGTAGTGTCGTGTGGTAGCGGTTCCAGAGAAGGAACGGCAGACGAAAAACCTTCCGGAAGAATGATGGAAGGACGTAGAGAACCCGGTGAGGGTGGAGGAGGGTCATCCTTGACTGAAGGAACGGATGGAGTGTTCATAAAAATGTCTGAAAAGCAATGGAAAGCAAGATAGCCTTGCAAGAAGAGGAGCGGAGGGAAGCGTCCTTCCGCGGAACTGTGGTATGCGGAGCGTATCGTGGACCCGTGGGGAGTTCGGGACGACCACTCGTGGGGTGATCGCCCAAGGATAAATGATCCCGATAGGACGATGTGCTAGAGCTAATATAACTGGCCCAAGGCCACGCATGCGTCGTGCCGTACAAACCCGGCAGTAGAAAAAAAAAGCACGAGCTGGTTGCATCGTCGGAGTATATATTCCGAAAGAAGGGCTGCGCAATAAGATGCGTACATGGAGGCTGCGTAGAGGGATATCATACCCCTTCCAATGAAACAACAGCATTCAATGCTGGAGGGAGGAAAGGTGAAAGCCGATAGTAGGTAGTGAAATGGTCCATCCCAAAAGGCTGCGCATTGGGGAAGGGGACCGAGGACGAGGAACGTCGTTAACCCGAAATGATCCGCCTACCGCCCAAACGCAACGAAGACGTGAGCCGCCTTGGGCAGAAGCCCAGAGGAACGGCTGTTCCGTTCCGAGGGACGGCAGCCTGCGGAGGGCGGAGGGACAGCAGAACACGCAACGTGAATCAGACAAGGAAGCGGAGCGGTAGGAGCCGCGGAGGGGCCTGCTTCCGCTACCAAGGACAGTGTCGTTTAGAAATGGACGTTAACCAAGAGTATGTATAGTCCGTCGTGGGCACTTTTCGTTTGAAAGTGCGGAGGGACGAGTCCATGAGGGAATGTACTTGTGACAATATGAACGACTCACTGGTACGGCGGGCAAGCAGAATGTCTGGCTACCGAGCGTGAGGACAAGTCCAACAGTGTAGTTTGGGGCTGACGGAGGCGGTGAGCTTAGCTGCAGCCTTCCGTGCTTGAAGTTGAGGTTTGAGGCAGGTCATACCTTTCCTTGGTGCGAGATAGTTCCTTAGAGAGGGAAAGTAAATCCCGTGCCGGAGGAGGTTGGCTACACGGGGTGGGAGACGTGGCCGCAGTATCGCAGGTCACGGAGAACAATTCGGAAAGGAGAGGATTCAGAGGCGGAAGGGGCTCCAAGGAATCCTGTACCATTGTAAGGTCAAGAATTTCCACTTCTCAGCAACCGGCAGAACGTAGCTCGCCGAGGCGGAACGACGAGTACGGGAAGAAGAATCATCCCTAAGTGTACCTTTAGCTCGCAGCATCTCATCACGGGAGCGGAAGGGAAACGGCGGAGGAGAAGGTTCAACAGCCGTTTCACGAAGCGAAGTGAACAGTGTGGTGGCTAGAGAAGAAAAGGTGAGCATTGCCGTTCCGCTTCGACTTTTATATGAAGGAGGTAGCGAACCTGAAGGACATCTTCGTTTTATTTTCTCTAGAATTGAACAGTATTGAGAAGGAGAATGCTATTAAAAAAGGTAATGATATTTTCTGTCGGTGGAGAAATCAAAACCGGCTTGAGGATAGACGTGAAAACATGTGGGGCAGTGCAAAGGCCAAAGGAGAGGACTGTGAATTGGAATGACCTACTATGCATCACAAACCGGAAGAATTTGAACACTGAAGGGTGGAGGGTCCAATATCCTCTAGGTCCAATGACGTGGTAAACTCCTCTTCCTGCAGTGATTCACGAATTGACGAGAGCGTCTCCATCTTGAAGTGTTCATGCGCAATGCGTTTGTTGGGGAGCCTCATATTGAAGATGACCCTTCTTCCTCCTCCTTTCTTGGCGATCACCCTTGCTGGGCTGTAGAATCCTGGGGATCCTTCTGGCGTCGGCTGAATTGCTCCTTTTGCGAGAAGGGTTTGTACTTCTTCCTTCAATAGTGGGTCTATGACGTTTAGGAGCCATCTTGGAATCACCTTCGATAGCTTTGGTACTGACAGAAACGGTGGTCTGTGTCCTTCTCTGATGATGGAGAGAACGACCGGATCGTTCGTAACAGATTTCCACATATGATAGTGGAATCGTAGCCTGCCTCCCACCTGTCGGTGAAGGAGAGCACGCTGGGGCCTCGATATGTCATAGTTGGCCATCCCAACTTCTCGAGCCTCTTCCTTTGCTTTGGGGTCTGGTCAACGATTTGGTTTGGTTCTGATCGTTCAAATGCCCGCCGCCCCTGCCTCCTCGGCCCCTGTTGTCCTGGTTGGAGGTGCCCCCCTGTTTCCTGGGTCCCGATGTCGGTTGGGGATCACGAAAGGGCTCCTGGTTGAAATTCTTGTATGGAAAGCGTCCCTTGTACTTCTGAGGGTGATCCTTCTTAGGACGGTTTCACCTTTCCTCTCAGGTCCGGGGCGATCGAAAGGAGTTCCCCATTGAACAACCTGTCGGACTTATGAAATGGTAAAAGCCTAAGGTTGCCTGCTGTTTCCTTCAGAATCGATGGCGCTCCGCTGATGTAGGCATCCCGTCTTCACAGGACTGAGTTCGCCGTTGATCGCATTCCCCAGTCGATGGTCTCCTTCTGAAAGGAGATTGCCTGTTTTCGCAGGTCTGCGCAGTCCTGGACGATCCCTTGATCCTGGCTGTCAACATGGGTCCTGATAAGGGACTATAGTGCCGCCAACGCCGCTGGGCAACAACTTCAGCATGAGACGCTGCTCTAACCCCTATGCGTAATAGTCGTTCCTCCGCTTCGAATTGTTTGAGTGGAATACGAATCATCGCTGGCTTTGGGAGGCAGGAGTCGCATTCCATGGATGCAGACTCGTGAAGATATTCAGCTTCCTTGAAGGTGCAGTAGTTCCTTGGTTTTGGTGACGATGGGTTTAGCGGGCCAAAGTTCGACGTGCCGAAAAAGAAATTCTGTTTATTGGAGTCATGTCGTGGGAGTTCTTTACCAGTGATGATGGGTTTGCCTTCCTCTTTCAGAAGACCTCCTGCATCAAGAGAGAGCAGTGAAGCATCGCTGATTGTGGGAGAAGGCTAACAGGGTGACGAATGTCCTCCATTTTGGCGAAAGATGCAGTGGGGGGGGGGGGCTCGTCTGGGTTTCCGGGCGAGAGATCTGGCCGTAACCGGCAGAATGACGAGGGAAGATAGAAATGGACTCGTTTCACGATGCTTTCGAACGCTTCCTTTTTTGACAGGTATGCCGCATCTTCGGTTCCTAATTGATTAGAAGACGACGACTCACTCGATGGGCTCCTTGACCGTTTCGACGAATGTCTCGAGTGAGTTTCTTCCGACTTTCTCCTCTCTCTCCTGTCGACTGATCTGGATCTGCTCTCTGATCTAGACTTGGAAGAAGGGACAATGGGCGAGGTGCATCTCCTCCTTTTTGGTGAGCGGCTCTGAGAATGATGTGACCCTCGGCGCCCCTGTCGGGTATCTGACATGTCCTGGTGGCCGTCCCTGTTTTTTGCCGAAGGCGATCCCCTCTTTCGTTTTGAAGATTGGTTGCCACCGGTTTACTGGTCCCCCACTCCTGGCTGATATGGGGCTGTTGTCCCGTCATGTTGTCCAGCCATGACTGACGGTCGGTCTTCCAATTTTGGTCAGCCGACGACTGTTGGTCACTTGTCAATTGCCGATCCCTTGGTGACCGATGTCCCTTTGGTGACTTACGGTCCAATGGCGACTGACGGTCCCTTGACGATTGACGGTTCCTTCGTGACTGCCGCCCACTTGCCTGCTGACGCTCTCTTGGCGACTGATAATCCCTTGAAGACTGGCGACCTCGTGGAGACTGACGTCTTCTTGGAGACTGACGGGCCCTAGGTGACTGGCGATCTCGGCGACTAGCGGCCCCTCGGCGACTGATGCACCCTAGGAGACTGATGGTCATTCTTCCGACGGTTGATGTCTCGTTGGCGACTGCCTGGCAACTGGCATGTTTTTTGGCGACTTCCGGTCTCCCGGTGTCTGATGGTCCCTCAGTGACTGGTCCTCCTGCGACCCTGATTGTTGTTGTCCCAGCTGTTCGAGGAGATGGTGCCTTGTGTTTGCAGACTTCCTCCGATGAAGCTGGAAACCCTCTGGTATTCTTGAAGCCTGCTGCCTGGGATTCGCTGGCTGCAGCATAGGCCACTTTCCTAAGTGGTGCAAAAAATTCATCTTCCAGTTGCGGAAAGGGTAGTGGTAGCAGACTTCCCCCAAAATCCGGCAGCCCTGACAGAAAATCCGATGGCGTGACGGCATCAAGCGCTGGCGACTCATGCGTCCTGTTCCCGGCCACGCAGGCAGTAGTGATCGTGCCGCCGCCCGGGGCCGATGGCCGAAGGCGACTGGGGTCCTCCACGAGAAGCCGTTCCAATGGAGCGAGTCTTGCGTCAAACTTTCCTTCGATGTTGGCAGCAATCCGGGACTCAGATCCAGCAATGGGTTCGGTCATCCCTTCGAACATGGATTTCATAGTGTTCTGCATTTCTTTAATAACATCTAACATGGAAACAGATTGGGCGTCCGATCCGACGACGACTGACAATGTGATAGACGGGGTCGTAGCGGCCAAACCGCTGCCGCTGAATTTCCGATTCATAACTCTAGCGGGTAAGAAGTCGTCTTCGTCTAATCCTTCCCGCAATAATCTTTTGTCGAGGGACCCAGATTTGCCCCCTTCTTCGAGTATCCTCCATCTGCGAGCTTCCGTCTGGTCAGACTTCCTCCGAGAACGGTGGAATTCCTTGATTTCTTTGGCCGTGTGCGATTGACAGATTTCACACGGATTCTTGGAAAAATCACAATCACGGCATCTTCTGCATTCAGGATGTCGATCTCCAGGGGTGAGCCGATGTCTGCAAGTGCCGTAAAGCACTGGTTTACCCATCCTACGAAATAACGGCCTTGCAAAAAAACACACAAGTATGAACCTATTTTTGAGCAATCAAGAGGCACGTCCGTACGCGTCCCTGCCCACGAAAAAAGTGACGAACAACCGAATAGCTTTGGGATCGCTCACGCGATACTGCCTGTGGGCAGACTGCGGGTAGCGCGAAACTCGGTTACACTGTGGGCATTGAATGAGCATATATCTCACCATAAGCTAAAATAAAGGTGAGGATTTTCGGATAAAGTGAAAACGTTTCATGCGCCAAGGGTGATGAAAACTCGTGATTGTGTTCTTGAGAACCGCTCAATTAACTTTTAGTGGCCCAAGTTGCAAATGCAAAGTAGACAATGAGCACTACACTTGCTTCCCACACCCATCATCTGATTGTGTACAGTGATATCTACAATGCAGCAAGAACGCACAACGCAAAGACCACTTCAACTAAATATCAACCACAAGATTATAAATATACAACTGCCCAAACAAGCAAAAACACCACGGGGAGATATTAAAATAACACTTTATTTGTGCATGATGTGATTGATGAGACATTACAAAATAAAAAGTTACATTACATGTTCACAGAGTAACTTGTGTCATTTCTGCAGCACTTAGGCTACATTAAAAAAAAAATTGTCCAGGTACAGAATGACATTTTTTTTACTATGGCATTGTTGTAAGGAGCTACACCTTCCAAACAAGATACATATAAAATCTCTCTCGATAGTCTCGAATCGGATTAGGCAGCATAGGGTGCCTGTGCCAGTTGGGGAAATTACAGGAGCACCAAGTGTTTTACCAGAAACTTCTGTCAAGCACTGGCACCTCCAAACTGAGTTAGGGAGTCTGGGGAAGTGCAATAAGACAGCAGCTCTCAAAGTGCGGACCGGCACTGTCCTGCAAACGGTCGGGCGCTGGTCCGCAGCGCACACCTGGACAAAAAGAAACCATGAATTTACCGTAAATGCTCGGATAAACAAACGCCCACTACTAGAATTTTCATCAAAATTTTACGAGACTGGTTTTTCAGCCATTAGGGACGTTAAGCTAAAGTACAAAACCAAACTGGATGGTTGTTCTCCATCGCGTGTGTTGCATTATCCTCGATCGAACCATGGATTGACAGGCTTTTGAAAAACAGGCTCACTTGTGGCATTCGCTGCATGTTTTTAATATAAGAAAAATTATTTTTAACAAATTTAGATCTGAAAATCTTTCTATGTTTTAACCTCAACATTTTGATGAATAAATACCATATGTTGTGTAAAAAATGTATTTCCTGCTACAAATTGAGGTTTACCCATTCATCACAGCCACCAAGGTGCCAGTCTATAGCATACCGAAAGAAAATGTACCAGTCCGCCACATGAGAAGTTTGAGAACCACTGCTTTGTAAGCTACAAAAATATAGTAGACGGAGAGAAAGAGAGACAGATGTTGAATCTGTGCAATCCGGAAAAAACAAAATTCCCAACAGGCACCAGAGAAAATGGCGGGAGCCCGTGCTATGGCAGAATGGCACTATGTCCCAACGCTATACTCACCTTCCATTAAATTAATACCCTGCTATAAATCCATTTTCAAATACAGATGCTACGAGATGTTTTGGTGTAACCCTGCGATTATATAGCGTGTATGTATCCCATGCTGAATCAGTGGAAACGAAGGAATTTTGTTTGGGAGGAACAAAGGAAATTGGAATTAAAACTGGGGACGAGAAATTCAGCTAAGGTTGTAATGATACACTGTTTACCAAGCATTACAACCTGCCTCATCGAAGAGCACATGTGCGTGAGACCCATTTTCGGTGAGTGATGACGTAGGATGAAGTGTGCACGAGTAGGGAAATATGTTAGGCATGAGCTCCGTGAAATGTATGCTTGGTTTTGGAAGGATAAAAGGCTGAGAAGATCCGAGCTGTGTGAAAGGACTACAAACAAATTGACACCCTACAACAGGAACAAACCTTGTGGCCTGAAAAAAAAAACTTGAGGTGAGAAAAGCTGAACTCTATTATAGTATTAGGCATAGTTCAAGATGATCTCAAAAGTGCGTATTGTATTCATAAAAAGGGTATAAACATTGAAAGTTTGTTAGGGAAGGTACAGGACTAGACTTTATTTCAAGCATTACACCGAGAACAAGTATTTTAGCGGTAACAATCACTTTTCGAACTAACACTGCCAGTGAAATTTTGTAGAGCGACCAACATTAAGAGAGGCCACGGAGGCTACGTTCACCACTCGAAAAAGACGCCCGGAAGTGCTTCAGAGGAAGCTACAACGAGATCTGAAATATTGCCCTCAAAACGCTTTTGCTTAATCGATACGTGGTCCCATATCTTTTTACTAGAACAGAGGATGTTAACCCACGGTTTCCATCTTTGTAGTCGCTATTATTTTCCTTCCCCGACACTCCATTTTGGGTAAACACAGGGTGAGGGGACCTCGGGAGGAAACGTGACAAATCGTAAAGTCAATCAGGAGGGAAGAGTGGGCGAGAGAAACGAAGTTCAAGGAAGAAAAAATATGGCCCACAGGTCAGGAAGAAGAAGAAAGAAGAATTTAAAATACAATAACTGCTTATGCTAAAAATCATGAGCTCACGACACATAGTGGGTAACAGTAGTTGGGACAGGTAAAGCAGCAGTTGAAGAACGGAGGACACAATCGCTACTCGTAGAAGCCATCATAACCAATGCTCCAATTACGCTCTTATAAATTAAATAAACGAGCGAAATACGTTTCCGTAATACAAATCTACTATATGAACATTCACGCATGCAATACGACTACGGTCGATTTTTGTTTGGAAAGGGGGGTGGGGGACAGCAACCACCATCCCACCCAAGAAGACGTCTCATTATGAAAAATGAACCTCAGTCGGAAATTTATATGACAAAATGTAAATGAAAAAAAAATTAATAATATCTTGTCACAGCTGGGCAAAAAAGTAATGGTGACTTGTTCCACCGCCACCATGTTCACTCTTGAGCTCACACCTCTGCTTCTTGTTGTGAGCGCGCGCTTGGTTTGCCGACAAGCAGTCTGGCGTGTGCTCAGTTGCGGAAGGTCGCGCGGGAGCGAGCCGCATCGAGTTGTCAGGCAAAGTGTCCAAGATTGCAGTAATCGAGTGTTTCACATGATGTGAATGTTTAGTTGGAATAAACCCCGAGTTGAAGAGCCATCCGGTGAGTTCGTCATTGCTTTGGGAATAATGGCCCAGTCACTATTATAAGTGGCGCCTTTAGGGAACTCGAACTCTGTGTTACGTGAAGATTCATACTGAACTGTAGTTAGTCTTCGTGAGTAACACTGTCAATTCATTCTAGTTAGGCGTTGATTCTTGTTCTTAAGCAATACTTTCGAACTGAAGCAGTACTTTCGAACATGTTGTCGAGGTTTGTTACAAGGTAGGTTGTACACAGTTTTTGTGGATGGAATTTTGGTGTTTTCTTCTGTTGTATTCGACATTGGAAATTGTGCTCCGTGTTGTATTAGAATTGTCTGGAGGCCATTTTTTTGTTGGGGGGGGGGTGACACCCCGCTATGCCTGGTACAAGGAAGAACACCAGAAGGATGGTGAATTCAGGGTTTATTCCAGGGCCACGCGGTCTGTCCTTAGGAGATGTTGTCCAATGGTTCAAGGATGCTCTGATCAGGGCTACTAGCAGAGTAGCACACTTCAGGAAGAGTTCTTAGCTGGTTAGGGACTAGCTCCCAGAGTGAGGCTGCAAGGGGCTGCAAGGCCTTAAGTACCTAGAGCTGCAGCCAGTACCTGCCACTGGTGGTGCAAGGTACTTCATGTACTATATCCTGGTATCCCATGATCCATCTCCGCTAGCAGCTACCCCTAGGGTCAGGCAAGGCCGGCGCCATCCAGACCACTGATCTCCAGGGACTGGACCATACATCAAAGTACATAGCATTACTGGAATACAGCAATAAAGATACAGAGTATACAGAATAGATAGCATGGTGCCATAGCATCAAGGTAAAGAGGCCCACTAAGGCCCTAGCTTAAAGAGTACGAGGAAGCTGTGGAAACCGTCGTTGCAGGGGGAACATGTAATGGTGACTCGTTCCCCCGCCACTATGTTCACTCTTCAGCGCACACCTCTGCTCGTCATTGTGTGCACGCACTAGGTTTGCCGCCAAGCAGTCTGGCGTGTGCTCGAGTTGCGGAAGGTCGTGCGGGAGCGAGCCACATCAAGTTGTCAGACAAAGTGGGGGGTGGAATGAGGCTTAATGGCGCGTCGACAGCTTGGTCATTAGCGCCGGTGTCAGACAAAGTGTCCAAGATTGTTGTGATTCAGTGTTTCCAGGGACGACGCTAAGGGGGGGGGGGCGGGGGGGCGCGCCCCACCACATTTTTGGTCGCCCCTCCTGGCCCCCCCCCCCCACTCATCAGATCAAAATAAAACGTATAAACGAAGAAAATTTTGTTTTATTAAGAAAACTACGTTAGTTTCTTTCAAAGCGACAAGAAGGACTTGAGGTTACATCAATAGAGCCCAGTTGTTACTGTGAGAGTTGAAAGATCATCTTTTTTGCAGCTTGATTTAAAAATGTTCCCAAAAAATAGGGTATGAAGCAGTTAAGAACGTTCGGTGTGAGAAAGAATTACAAGAGTGTTATTTTTTTTTGGGGGGGGGGGGAGACCGCTAAAGTTGAATTTTTCAGTTCGCCCCGCTGACTAAAATTGCTGCCCCACTGCCGCCTCCCCAATAAAGTGATTCTAGCGTCGTCCCTGAGTATTTCGCAAGATGTTGATGTTTTGTTGGAATAAACTCCGAGTTGAAGAGCTATCCGGTGAGTTTGTCATTGGTTGTAGGGAATGAAGGCCCAGTTTCACCTCCACAAAAGGAGGACCAAACATTGCGCTCGTCAGCACCAAGATCTGCGGTCACAACAACAAACTGCAGCTGCAGATGAACAAACTAGAAATGAAGTTCATACAAGAAATCATCAGACTGTGGCGAAAAACTCAAATCATCAAAACTGCAAGACAATCAAAGCAAAAGCGGAAAACATAAAACTCGTACGGTGAACATTATCCATTAGTTAAACATAGTGTTCAGCAAACATTCAAAGGATAGAAAGGAATTATTAATTTAAGATACATGCTCATGGACATCTGTTCCTAGAGATAGCTGGGGGGTGGGGGGGCACTGAGGCCCACACTGGCTTTCAAACTGTAAAAGACGTTGTGGGTGTACTCCAACTAAATTGAACGAAGCATTTTGCTGCCACCTACGTCCCTTTACGACGTCTTTAGCCTGAGTAACACGTAGGGATACAGAGGAAAATCGTAATGTTTGACTGGCCACCATTTTGGATGTGCTCATCGTATCGAAGCTCTCATTGCGGCATTTTAATCGCCTAATGAATACCTTTCAAATAAGGTATTCCTTTACCTCCATTCCATTGAAATCACTGACCCCCCCCCCCACCTCTGGGGGGAATGCCGGTTGTACACAAAGATAGGTCCTGTATTATCTTCTTTCCACCCCTTCTAAGTTACGAGGCTGGACTGAGACTTTTGGGACACCCTGTATAACAAGGAGACAATTCACTTTAATGCAAGTCTATGCATTTTTATTTACGCTACCAGCCAGGGCAGTGTGAGAAACTACCAACATTCTTCAGTGGTAAGGGGTCAATTCTGACATATTCCGAATTTTACCTCAGCCACTAAAATAATAGGTGTTCTAGTTCAAATCCCCCAAGTTTACCCTTCCCCTAACTAGACTTGAGCGTTTAGAAATGTTCGAAAAATGAGATGGCTCATCTACACGAGCATTAGACTGCTTCAGATGAATTAAAGCCAGTGGCATAACTAGGGTTTTGTATTGAAGGGGCAACACTTGGCATTTAGCAGAATGGTGTGGAGGGAGAACCGAATATGAGCCCCAAGAGCTGATGCATTTTTGCTATTTTCCGGCATTTTCTGACTTTGTAAAGTGCCGTTGGAAACATTTTTATAAAACCAGTTTTGCTGACAGCATTATACGCATTAAAAAATTTTGTAATGTAAATCTTTCAGTTTTTCATACTAGATACTTTGTACTTTCATACTAGATATTTTGTAAACACTGATACTTTGTTAGAAATGTTCGGAATTTTAAGCAAAAAATATGGAGTAACTAATTCTTACTGTTTATCTTTACTGATTTTCGTATTTCTCCATTTGTTACCTGGTTACTTTAGTGATTAAAAGGAGAAACAGTAGAAGTATAAATTATCTAAGATGAAAGTTGCCTCTTTGACCTCAAAATGCAGCCATCTGACGGTAAATAATTTTTCAGCTATGGAAAAAGTGACTTGGCCAATTTGCCGAATAAGCTTTCAAAATCTCACA